>JAIEZT010001328.1:9550968-9730968 GCA_019594935.1 Periophthalmus modestus
CACATCTGAGTGAATTTTGCCAAGACACGCATCACAGCTTGGGCTATAGTCTCCTTTGTCTATTGCTATTTTCAGACGCCTCTGTGGAATTTATGAAGCCGCACTTGTTGCCACACCGCTGTGAAATGGGAAGTAGTGACGAACCGGAATCAATCAGTCATAAACAGGTGGGCACAAAGCTATAGTTACTAAAGATACAGTCACATATTTTATAAACTGTAACATTTTAGCAAAACAATTTCACTGCCTGAGTAATATACAATTTTAAAAATGCATTATGTAACCTTCCTAGTGGAGGGTCCGCCACCTCCTTAATGGATCTTATGTACCGTAATCATATTTAGTTCCACGAACACAAGCAGGCCAAGTTAGCAGCAGGTCAAGTTATAGATCAGATCTGTGGAGAGGCGACCCTGCTCACAGTAATAATGCATGTTTTCAAGGTATTTTTGAGCAGATTAGATGATTAGTATAGCATTAAACTTTAGACCCCAACAGAAAAGTAACATAGTGAAGCATTAAACAGCATGTACTGCATTTATTCCCTATGTATTTTGAGCAAAATACATTTCAGCTTCGAATTATAAAGTGTTTCATTAAATAATAATCAGGAAGTGCTAGCGTTGCCAACTTTATTGTCACAGTAAACTACGCTCCTGTCTCTGAAAGTTATGAAATGCACTTATAAACTCATCTCAAATTATAATTTCAATAAAATAGTTATGTTTTTCATATTGTAAAGATAGTAAAAATCAGGTACAGCTCCTAAGGACACAATTATCTCGTGGTAGTTGTTGTAGTAGTATTAGTAGTAGTGAATTACCTACTACAGGTTTAACAAAAAGACCTAAAAATAAATCAGATCAAGTACAAGTTTATTGAGTGTTCTCCCAATCTCTTCTACGAGGATGCTTTGAGTGAGAATCTCAGCTTAATGACCAAAAAAATGGAAGACTTGGCTTAGATTTATGCATGAAGGCTGGCATACCATGAGCCTTTGTGTGATGAATAATAAAAAAATACAAGCAATACAGGGAGTTTCTAGAGACGCAAGTTCAAATGCTTTGGCAGCAAATGTCGTCACCGTCAGCATAAGGTTAAAATATATTATTTAAAAAATAAAACATGCAGCAGCCCTGGTATAAAGTTTTAAACAAGCTAAAAGTGAGTACAGGGACAGTTTTCTCATAGTTGGTGACAAACTGGACAGAAGGGGATATGGCATGCTTAACGGTGCCATGAATAACTAAATAACATGAACTAGGACTGGGAAACACAGGATCACTCACACAATACATGAGTCACAGTACGATATGTAATTTAGCAATAAAGCAATAATTGATAAATTACCGGTACATATGGTATTCTGCGATACATCACTATCTTTAAGAACCAAATACTTTTTAACAACAGTATTCCTTTGTTAAACCACTAAACAGTTTATAGTTTCCTTTCCTTTCTATAAACAAGAAATAAAATTGATATTATCGCGATTTTGTTAGTTTGTTTTTTAAAAATTTTTTAAATTTGTAAACGTTCCGACAGCCACGGCCTACTTTACAATTCTACAAGAATGTACATGTATTTCTGCATCACCCACGCAAACAATCTACACATCAAATGAAAGCTACAGCGCTCGTCTTTTCTTATATGCAAACAATTTTCACCTGGAATCACCACAGTGCTGACAGGAAAGACGTTTTTACAGAAAAGCCAAAAATGCGGAGTCCTCCTTTGAGGACTCTGATTCTGTCAAACATCAACATATTCCACAATTAGTCTCATTTGTTTCGTACAGATACAGAGAATATAATCCACTGAAGAAATTATGTCCACAAAATAAGTTAGGTCCTCCATGTCGAAACTGCTGCAGGAAAGTATTCCACACGCGAAATCTGGTCCGTCACTTTTTTGCATTTCTTTTCTTTCTCACTTTTTCTATTCACAATGCCAATGACCAGCAAAGAGTGGTGTCTTGCCCAATGACACCACAGAATGCAACCATCACAGCAGCAGGATTAGACCTTGAAACCTAAGAGTTAATGGTTGTCTTATTTACCCACAAATAAAGTTGTTTTTTAATGCTATTAGATACCAGTTACACTTGATAAATAGTAGGGCTGCGTGTACAACAATACAGCAACATAAAAATAAAAAGTCAGACAACTTTGTGGCTCTAGACAAACTTGGAGAGGTCGAGTTATTGACCTGAAAAATACCATAACATGTGGTGACAGTCACAAGCAGGAAATTACAACTTGGCTCTACAGCAAATTTCAAAAGAGAGGAACATTTTGCTCTTATGATATTGTTTCAGCCGCAATGCTTCTGCCATTAAAGGGGTACTATACAAGTTTTTAAGTGGAAGGTCCAAAATCTTTTCTCCATGGAGATGGTGTAGTTTTGCCTGCAATTTTCTACAGAATCTACACAAAACTTGGCAATCTTCATGAAAACAAGGTGACGGCACAAAACCAAGTATTATTTTGACAACAAAAACACCTGTGATAGAATAAAGGCAAAGAGCTAAAAAATAAGTTCACACCACACTAAGGAACATTCCATGCATCGTTATGCACATTTGATGAATCCCCCCCATAGAACCCCAACCAGAAAACTCATATACAGTACTGTACTGTACAATTATGTTGTCTGAAATCTCAAGGTCTTAAATGATCAATGTTGGCCAAATAGGGATTTAAAATGTTTCTCATAATATAGTACAAGTATAGTATATAGTATATAGTATAATAATATAGTCAGATATGGTGACCATAGTACAGCGCCCAGGCACCAGGGCATGATCTGAACGTAGCTGAAATATTAACCAGTTCTGTACGTTTTATGCATTGAAGAAACCTAGACACCTAGATGAAAATGTCTGCCAAAGAAATAGACAGATTTAAATATTGTTTTGTTTTACAGCAGTTTTCCAGCTCCTGGGACAGTTTTTCTACAGGGCCAGTACAAAAAAACAAAAAACAAAACTGAAAACAGCTTATGTTTGTTGCATCATATCTGGAAGACACAAATTAGTACTCATCCTCAAAATGTGGGGATTCCATTCACACTGGGAAAAATACAACCAGTTCAAAAGCGCAATGGAAACCATTTAGAATAACTCTATACTCTGAACTGCTGGTGATGGGCAGTATGTGGTCAAATTCAACACAACGTTACGGAAAAGCAATCCCCATTTCAATTTCCACATTTGCCAGATTTCTTTCCTCATCTGTCAAAATGTCCGACTGGTGGGACGGCTGTCAAAAAATGGTTGTGACACATGTTTGAGTTGCTCCACAGAAGAAAGCGCTCTCTCCGACATAGACCCCGCACCACTGATTCACTGAGTGCACTGCACTTGTGATGAATGAGGCATGCACTGAAAGTTTTACAAAGTTATCCGCAAATAGAAAAGTTTAAGAATCTCATTTACTTTTTGGCATGGGAAACGTTAAGGGTGCACATTGTAACTTTTTCGGTGTAGGGTAAGATGCTATAGCTTTGCCTAGAATGTTCAACAGACATTTTTCACTAAAGGCAATTTCTTAGTTTCAAATATTTTAAAAAGCATTTTTCCTGTGTGGGGTCTTGCCTCTACACAGATCAGTGACGTGCAGTCAGGTGAGGCAGGTGAGGCTGTGCCTCATCTGTCATCACAGAGAAAAAATAAATGAAATGGTTATATTTATCCAATGATTTGTACTATAAAGTTATTTTCTATTTAACTTTGCAATTTTAATTCTTTTTTTATTCAAAATCGCTGAATTTTTATGTTTACTGTTGAAATACTGAGAAGAGTTCATGCCTCACATGGACTGACTGTGCTGTAGCTCAGCAGTGACGCTGCTGCTCTAAGCGGCTGTGAAAAGGCAACGGGTGAGGCACGTAGTTACCTGGCCTTATGGTAGGAGGCACTTGTGAGCCCAGGGATTCTTCCAACTCCCGCAGAATAGGGGCCGCAGAATAGTGACAGCAAGCTACAATTTAGTTATTGATTACAATTTGAGTTAGCAAATCAAGTTAAGCAATTTGTTCACTTTTTTATTCTTGTCTGGTACTACTTTTTAAATGGAGGAAGATTACATATTAAAGCTCAAGCAGTTTCTAAACTGGACTTTCAGTCGAAGTAGGAGGTTATAATTAAAGGAAAACCAACGCTTAAGGAGCTAAATGGTTTGCTCCAGACTACAGGACGAAAGACTCACTCTTTTCAAACAGAGTGGTACAAAATGGTAAGAAATTTAATTACCTCAATCCACTGAAAATTGGGGAACCAGAATAAGGATAAAAACAATACAAAACCAGCTTGCTTTTTATTTTCATACTATTAGAGCTATTTCATTTCGGAACTTTTATTTTGAAATTCTTTTTTATTCTAGCCCCAAGTCTAAAAGAAAACTTAAGTTTTTTGCATTTGAATCAAACTTTTGCGTCATTTATTTATTTAAGGACCCTTTTAGCAGATGAACAAAGTACAAGTACTCGTCTGCATATAAAAATATGGTGTATTATTTTCTCAAACTGCAACTTCATATTTCAATTTCAGTGTGACCAGAAGATTTCTGTTACAATCATCACAGACATTTGCTACTTTTTACACTCATCTCAAACTTCATCTTAACTGAGATGAAAATTATTATTATAATATTTTTTTTATAATTACACTATGTGGCCATTAGATGGATATTATTAAATTATATCTGTTTTTAATTCTAATTAAGGCATGTGAGTTAATTATTTTCATAACAGGTAATGTGCTTGTACAAAGCAAATAACTTACTATAAACTGCTCAATGTCTCGTTCCATTCCCACGTTGGGCAGGTCGGGCATCATATGGGCCACAACTTTGAATCCAGCGTCTTTGGCCAAATGGAAGGACTCACACACGGCCTTCACTGTATGACCTCTGAGGAGAGACACAGTCAACTCTTAAATACAGGGTCTGCTGCTTGTCCTTGTTCAATCTTGGTGGTGTAATCATTACAAAAGATTGCCAGGCTTTTGTGAATACATTTGTCTATATCAAAATGGGTCCATATACTAGGGTCAATTATCCAGTGATAATTCAGACTTTAATAGAGCTGGTTTCTTTCTTTGCTTCTTATGGTACATGGATAACAAAGTATTTTCAGAGGTGGTACTTGATGTTAAAAATGTAATTTTATGAGCTTTAAACCACTTTACTCAAGAGTTGGATTTTGACTGATTTGAGCTGTGAGTGCTCAGAAAGTTTTCACCTACCCCCTATCTCTGCCCATGACTCTGTACATATGTGTGATTATTAAAAATATAATATAACTCCATGTTATGCACATAAGGTTAAAAAATGTCACATTGCAATTTCTCAAACATGAACAAAATGTACAATAATGGTCCATATTCACTCTTCTCTGGTTACCGCATTCTTCCTCACTGACCTGTTTGTGTCTCTGGCCACATCCTCGTACACGCTCTGCACCCCGATCTCCAGCCGTGTGCAGCCGTAGTTCAACATGTCACTCAAATGTCGCTTCAGACAGTAGTCCGGACGCGTTTCTATGGTGATCCCCACGCATTTAGTATTACTGCGCTCCGAATACCTGAAAAAAAAAATTAACAATGTAAATCATTTAAATGTAAGCAGGCAGGAGGGATACTTTGATGTGAAATGTTTTGGTGCTGTTCATTTCAGGATTAGTCTCAAAGAAAGAAACCAAAAACCTGAAGAACTCAAAAATGTCGAAATTATTAAAAGGTACACTACGTAATTTGTTTGGTGGATGGTCAACCAGCTGTTTCTCTCTGTGGAGATATTACTGGTTTGCTTGGAATGTACCAGCCTGCATTTTATGCAAATAATGTTTCAGCCCTTAGGTCTTTATGAAGCCAAACTGTCAGTCAAGGATTTATTCAGTATTTCTTGATCAAAGAAGGTTAGAGTAAGTATAGGCAAGGATTGAAAAAAATAAAATAAAATCTTGTTAAAAATGTGAAATACATTAAAAACTAATATTACTCAAGTAGAGGTAGACAGTAATTTAAAATGTTATTCAAGTATCTCATTACTACCCACCTCTGTTTCTTATAATGGATTTCTTTTAAAACATTTTTAATTTGGCTAGAAGGTCCGACATGAGACAGACCATTTAACAATATCCATTTAGACGCTGTGAGTTTGAACAGCTCATTATGCAAACACTAACCTCACATTAAGGATACACTAATGCAATGTAAAGCAGAAAAAAACAATGTTGGTCATGTATAATGGGATGTTAATAGGCATTAGAAGTGATGAAGAATGAAGTTATAAGTCTAAAAACCTCTTAAAGTTTATGACAAAAGGTGGAATATATGCAACAATATAAACGTCAATCAAACATGAACTTCAACAAGCCAGTAGCAGTTTGTGTCGCCATATGTAGGACTGTCACAATAAAACATTTTTATGTGTGGTATGTTGCTGAAGAAAATATAGACAATAAACAATAATATTGAAACCAAACCATGAAGCAGAATTATCCCCAAAAGAACTATTCTAAATGTACAATATTTAAAAAAAAAAAAAATACTTACTTACTTAAATAACTAAATAGCAGAATGCAACACTTAAGCAATTTATCTTTTTATCTGTAATGAGTCATAGAAGTTATTTATTCAACCTTCTACAGCTCAAATCTTATCATACTGTAAACAAATAACCAAAAATATCAGTCAACTGCAAAGAAAAAGTACCCACAATAAATATTGACCAGCAAAAATATTGTTCCATCTAACATATGTTGAACGCTGAGTCAATATGGTAATTATGGCCTAGCCATATGTTGTGTTCAGTTTCAAGAATCAGTCTATGTTAAGTTATGTGTGGCAATTTTATAAATAATTATCTAAAAAGTAAATCCACTCATGATGAACCTGATAATTTAATGTAAGAGATGGACCATTATGTCACTTTTTTGAAGGAATATAAAATAAAAAACTATTAAAATGAAAATAAATTAAAATAAATACTTCCCGGTTGTTTTTATATGTAGAATACTTCAGTTTGTGGTAATACTTATTATACCTCAAAATTAACATTAGCGTTGGCATTGAGACACAAACATGTCATTTTCTAAACACGGAGGTATCCTCCAGTGAAGTATTCATTTTGTTTGAGTAGCTTTTGATACGGTGTCAGTGACATCCACCCACAGCTCCCTGTCCACTGTCTGTTAATTATTTATTCATTTTAACGTGACTCAGCAAAAACCCCATGGAAATAAAATTTGACAGAAAGTAGTGACGCCAACAGTGAGGTTGCTGGGCACTGTTGCACACAGAGCCAATTAAAACACCTATAATGAGATGCAAGATAAATGTTTACTGTGGGACATTCCAGGAAAAAGCAAAAACATCTCTATGGAAACAAGCTGGTGACAAACCCTCCACCTGAAAGGTTAGGGGGCAGATGATCATCAAGTCTGTATGACTGGTCAGGTTTTGTGCAAAGATGTTCTAACATTTGTCAGTTTTTGAGGTGGACAGTTGTCTTGATTTAGGCGTGATCCTACTTTTAATTTAATTTGACACTAAAGTTAAATTATGCTCTCTTTACAATTTATGACCATAACTGCAAATTATTAGCCATTAAAAAAAATACATGTATGGTCAAGATTTATTTATTAAGCACATTTAAACCACTGCCCAAATTTGAGCAGTAGTGACTGTATTTGCTGCGAAATTTAAATGACTAGAAAAAGCTATAAGATGAACAGAGACAGTGCAGTCTATTACTATACTATATAATATTTTGAGTTATCACTTTTCTGTGTGGGTTATAAAGAAAACAAGCAGAGGGACTGGAAAAGTGTTATTACTTTACAACATTTTAAGGACATGATGATGAATGCCAAAAGTAGATGAAGCTTTCTGAGAGTTCAGCTGTAGAATAAGAAATGCATTATCCAGTCATGTACCATAGTTTCACAATGGAGCTAAAAATGAACCATGTATAAAGATAGATGATGCGCTCAATAGCTATGAGTGGTTTCTGAAATCTAGAAGCAGAATACATGCTCCTTAAAAGCATTTGTGATTGAAACCCTGAGAACCCATCGTACACTTGTCATTCTATCCACTCTGGTTGCTGTCTTGACCACTAGCTCCCCCATATTCCCTCTGCCTCTTCTGGTGACTATAAATGTCCGTCTTTTTACAGTCTGCTGGTTGATTTATACCAATTACACTGGTTTATGCTCCACGGAGGATGCTCAGATCGTATGAAATGAATCAATAAAAAGTCTATTATCTGGGAGCGATTATCCGAGGGCGTCTTGCTAGGCTGATCAGATTGCAAGTGTGGTTTGAGCAGACGTGAGATTCATAGTTTTGACTTTAGTTGCATTTCTATCTTACATTTACAAGTAGTTTTATCTCACAATATTCTTTACCAATTCAATGTTGTCTTCAAATAAGTCTTCCTTTTCCATCCATTTGTTTTATATTGCTTCAAAGACAATTAAGATTTTAATCTGAAGTTAAGTTAATATGAAGTTAAGAAGTTAATCTGCTCAAAATGTATACTTTTCATACATACACTAAGATGGAAAACGAAGATGTGCAAAGATGTACAGGACTATGGGACTCTACATATCCCACGAATATTTCTATGAAATTAATTTTTATTAAAGTTCACTTTTTTCATAAAGTGAAAAGGCCTGTAAGTTACAAAGCATTTTTTTTTAATCATCATTATTTTTTCTGGCCAGTGAAATGGGCAAAGAGAGGGTAGACATCCAGCATAACCACAATGGTGAGGTGACAGCAACCACATATGTACATCACCTTAGCACACTACACTACCAGCAAGCATGCATATTTTGATTACTGATATTTTATGCCAGAAAGCGAAAAGAACAATTGTGTTCCTCATACTTTATCTTAGAATTTGGATTTAGCCTTCATGACATATTTTGAAGTTGTGCTGAATACAAATCAATCTCAAGCCCTGTATATCAGTTTATGGTTTGTGCCGATAGGAGCAGAGGGCAAAGCTACACAAACCCTGAGTAATTCACAAAGCAGCATTCTTATCAGACTTCCTCGGATAAACAAACAACTTCAGCTCCACAGAGAAAGCCATTATTTGGTCCAATCACCTGTAAGAACCAATCAACAACAGCTACTCCTGACTTTGAACCTCTCTGAAAAGTTGCTCTGATAGTAAAAGCCGTGTCCATTTTTGTTTAGAAGTGGCTGAAGCGTCTGAGAAAGAAATCAATGAAGGCAATTGAGGCAGATCTTTTGGAACGACTTCTCCCTATTTTTCTCTGAGGGTCTTTGCAGGGCAATTTCAAAGCTTTATCTGTGAATATGGTGACTCTAACTTCGCTTCCTTTGAAAAATAAGCAGAGAATACCTCAATACCAATGATAGTTGCTAGAGTAGTCTACATACAATATATATTTAAGGTAATCTGTGTCAGTGGTTCAGATCACACTGATATACAGACTTAAGACTTTTTGGCAGTTTGTTTCCAATTTATTTTTAATGAACCATTTGATCCCTATTTGAATTTTGCTCTGGATTTTGCATTTGTAGATCAGTAATCCTTATTGTATTCCTAAATTTGTCTTGTGAAAACTGAGGTCCAATGCACAATATTATAAATGTAAAACTTGATAATAAAATGCTACTAAACATCATTTACTACTTGCTTACTTTACTTTTCCTCACTTATGATTATTTCAGATTATAAACATCACAGGATTCATAATGTTCCAAAGTATGTTAAGGCTGGTACAAGTGCTCCCTCTGGTGTAGATGTAGGAAATACAACTAATTGACTACTAATTGTGATTATAAGGGGCTCTGTTAAATCCTTAGTACATGTTGAGATGGTCAATCAGACAATGATTAATAAAATGATAATACCAAGTTGTTGAGGAGATGAGAAGAAAAAAAACTCTTTCTAGTTGTGACAAACAAAGGAAACAAAGGAAAGAACAAAATAGGAATATTTCTTGCCATACTAAACTAATAACCTGACATTTTGCTGACCTGACAGCCTCTGCCACATTGTTGGAAGTGTGTCCGGAGAGAGCGTCGTGGAGATTCCTGATGAAGTAGTCTCTGTATTCCTCAGCAAGAGCCATGAACGTCCCACCCATAACTATGAACTCTACTTTGTCCACACTGTGTCCCAACTGCTTCAACTGCAGATTAAAAAATAAGTTATCAATGGCCACTTTTCAACAAGTAAGAAAATTCCCTAACTACAGTGATTCTCAAAGGGTAGTAAGCCAATGACATGCACAAATGTCCATTTGGGGTACTCAAGTTAATAGCAAGTTAGAATTATTGATAATTTAGAGATTGTTTTATACCTGTCTTAATCCCAATTTTGTTAAAATCTGGTCTTTTAATTTACTTTACTCTGGGTTTTCTCCTACATCTGGAATAAGCATTTGTTTAGACTTTTTCAGATCTTACTTTGGCTGTAATTTTATTTTTTGACTATTATTTTGTATAATTGTAAATCAAATATATTTTTTGTTATCTGAAAAAGCACAAAAACAGGTAGACTGAACCTAACCTAAATTGACCAAATAATAAAAAGACCAAGGCAAATAAATGGACATATCGATGAGATCATGAAGAATCTTTTATCCACACAGAATATGAGCCCTAGTGTTAATGAATCTGTTTGCTCTGCTGCATTACACTAATGTGGGCATAAATTTAAATAGTGCTATAATTGGGGTCAGGTCTGGTCAGCCATTACTGCCGGGTGCTAAATATATTATTGATGTTCATGATTTCTAGATTTAGTCAATTAGAGCTTATGGTTCAAAGATGGTCTTTAGAAGCAGTGAAAAATTAGGAGATGGACTGCATAAATTAGACAAATTCTCCCTATTTCAGTACTTTAAAAATGTGACTGTGATTTATACCTGTTCCACTCGATGTCTGGTCTGAAGGTAGGGGTCATATCGGGCTCTGATGGCTCTCATGGACGTTGGCTTTAGTAAAAAACAAAACAAAAAAAACAACAAAATGTTGTCTTAATTCCATTTTTACCACCATTACCATTCATGCTCTAAATAACGTTGAATTATGTAAACTAAAGTCTTGTCACATTACCTCATAGCCAGTATAAGACTGCGTAGAATACTCAAAGTCAGAATCTGGACCCCCAGGACAGTAACTGCACAAAATATACAATTAATTAATTTAATTCCAATTGATGAAGTATAAAACAGAATTTTGTTCTACGCTGTGTAAGTAGAAAAACAAAACTATTCCAAACTAGTAAAAATACTATATGCTATAAAATATTATAACTGTTAAAAATACTAATACAACTAACTGTAAAAACAAAACAAAACAACAATATAAAGCCACCTACACACAGATGTTGCCAGTGAAGTTGATATGAGGACATCTGTGCGGTTTACACATCACAGCAACAACTGCAATCTGAATCAAACAAATTGTACATTTTAATAAAAAAAACCAAAAAACCAATTTTTCCACACAATAAGTCAGTTCAAAGTGTTCCTTTAAGTAGTCCGTACCCCACTGGCAGTGCGGATGGGTTTAGCCTTCAGTTTGGGCACCAGAGCTCGACGGTACTGAGGTGGAACAGCAGCTATGATGTCCACCAGACGAGGCTGATTCTCTAGACCATACTTAGCCGATGTCTTGGTCTTCACTCTAGTAACAAAACCAAAAAGTAGAATCAATAGTTTTACATATTCTAAAGGGCTTGTATTGTTCTAAAAAGGCTACAAGACAAATGAGTTAAAACCTGCTACTTATTATTCAAAAATGCTGATGGACTGGCATTGTTTATGGTTAAATTCCCTGTTCTTAATGATTTAATAAAAAGGTTAAAAAAAAAAAAGTTTCATTATAGCTTAGAAAAGTTGTTACACAGCTGTCAGAGTGGTCAGGGCTGGCATTACTTCACAACATTTCAATGGTAGTAGTTGCAATTATTTAAAGAAAAAAACAAAAAAGTTATAAAATTAAAATATGCAAATTGCAATACAAAAATACATTTATATAGATCCCCGCCTTCCATCTGAGACATCCACATTCTAGTAGTACGTAACCACCAGTAAACTGGGTCATGGTGTTAATAGCAATTCTAACGACTTGAGGAAATGACCCACTTGTTGAGGTTGATGTCTCTCCCCTCCTCGTGAGCCTCTACCAGCTGCTTGATGACGTCCGCGATGGTCATCATCATCAGCTCTGCTCGACTAACATCATCTGGAAACACATTAGGACATAATGAGACAAGGCTACTCAAAAGGAATATTTCAGTTCACTTTATTATGGTTAAAAACTACAACAAATGGCAGAAATAGCTTGTAATATATAATTATATACTTACTCCCCAGATTGATGCTGTAATCTATAATGACAATACGATGCGAAAAATAACTTTGATTCAATCTTATTTTGTTCTTTTAAAAAATACATTTAAAAACTAATTAAAACTAATTTCAATATCTATGTCCTGAATTTAAAAAAGAAAGACTTTTAATCAGTGCCATTTGATGCAAAAAATAGTCTAGTTTGTTCCTGTTCCCACAGAAAAGTAGAACTCTCAATTAATATGTTCTTACTCGCAATTTTAAATCATTCTTGGTCCCAGTAAAAATGTGATTTATTGCACAACTCAATAAACTACAAAAGTGTTAGCATATGTCTATACTGTAAAAGCCAAAGTTAAATCTGTCAACTGGACAAAAATTTGTAGGAGTGAAGAAGTTTCGCTGCTCATCCCAGCCGCTTCTTCAGTTCTGGTCAGATTACTGGTGGACACTGACTTATATCTATCTGAAGGGAGGAGCTAACTACACTGAAGCTGTAAACAGCTATTGTTTAGTTTCAGCCTTAATGGCGTCTGTTCAACCTTTAATGGTCCTGCTGGCTTGCTCAATTGTTCCCTTTGTTTCCTTTGTTTGCTTTGGGCCTGAAGATGGGGGACAGGAGATGTCTAAGGCCCCCATTCCTGTTCAAGGAAGGATTGTGTTTGATAATAAAAACAGCTTCTTTAACTCCCCACTCAAACAAGTTCTTTTCAACGGCTAAGATCTGTACCTCGCTATGTTCAAAGGAGTGGTTAGTGCCTTTGATATGAAGAAGTATGACAGACTGGGGTCCAGAGGGGCTCTTGCAACAGGGTTGGTACATCTTATGGAGATGTATGGCAGACTGAGGTCCAGAGGAGCTTCAGTGTAGTTAGCCCCTTCCTTCAGATAGATATAAGGCAGTGTCCACCAACAATCTGACCAGAACTAAAGAAGCGGCTTAGATGAGCAGCCTCCACGTCCTCCTACACTCCTACAACGTTTTGTCCAGTTGACAGATTTAATTCTGACTTTTACTATGGATCAGACCTGGACGACCGAGGGATTACCCATACATATTCAATCAATACAATATTGGCAAGTAATGTGATAACTGACTTAGCATTGTGAAGACATGGACAGAAGTGTACCTAGTGACACGACTAATAAAGCAAAAATTGTGTCGTATATTAAACATGGAATTGCATAATTATTACCGGTGTCAATATTTTTGCTTTCTCTTTGAGCTACACAAAATTATATTATATATAGATCTGTAAAAACAACACTGGTTACTTTACTAGAAAGTATTTTATAACCTCAGTTAGCTTTAGCATGAGGCTAGTGTTGAATTTGAGGAGTTTCAAACTCTTAAAATGTTTGTCATAGACTTACTCTTCTTCTTTGGCTTCCCCATATCTTTACGGTGACAATAAAACTGTTCTCAAATACAAGAAACTTCTTTTGGAAGCGTCAACATTAGTTTAATAACCCGAGAGTGCTGTCAGAAGAGGTAAACAGCCCCACATTGCAGCATTAAAAACACGACTGTGTCGTAAAGCTGTTAGAGATGTCGTAAAATAACGTAAATATGAGTGCAGTGTTTTATGATAAAATTAACAGTATACACAAATATAATCGTTTACATAAGCGTATTTTCTCTTCATATTCCCCCACCTGAATTATTTTTATGTTATATATTTTATCAAGATTTTTTTCCCCCCAGTTCAGTCTGTATATTCACTCTAAATTCAGTTCCCTTCAAAGTCAAATTAGATTGTGAAGTGAAACTCAACTCAACCTTTCCGGAAGAAGGCTACTTTATAATAAGGATGCCAAAGTTGGAAACGTCTGATAATAATAATAATGTTATTTCCTAGAGAGTAGTTGTGAAAGCCCGTTCAGTGGCAGTGTCCATGACTCCTCCACGCCGGGGCGCCACACTCCCTCTATCCATTGGCTCCTGTGTGTGGCAAACGGAGGCAACTTGGAAGCACTTGGCTAAATCTCAGGCAAATCCCTTTAGCCGCGTCTTGATACGGCTTCTTGGTGACTGGTCTCTGCTTTCAGGAAATGCAACAGGTGGAGGATCCGTGTCAATGAACTGTGGACTATGGTGAGTGTTTTGACAAATCCACAAGGACTACAATCAGTACAACATCCACGAAGCTTCTTATTTGAGTTTCTAAAATGTTCTTCGTGTTTTGCATTTGTTTACAGCGCTTGTTAGCGTAAGCTAGCTTCTGTTCCTACTGTTGGAGAAGGACAGTTAAACTTTAGTGATTACTTCACACGGTTAGTTCACTTTAATAACTAATCAATATTACTGTTTTATAAGCTCAAGTTTAACCCCATTATTGGAAAACATAGCCTGTCCGTAATTTGTAGCACGAGCTGTGACTTGTTGCGCTTATTTATAGTCGCATTGTCACGCACCAGCGTCGTGGTGGCTTATAAAGAGTCCATGAACAAGTGCAATGTGGGTTACGCAGAATATGTTATTGTATTTTCCACAGAGGTCAGGTGGAAACATGGATGACAACAGTATGAGCGACTCCAATGTAAAGGTGGCTGTCCGTGTGCGGCCAATGAACAGGAGAGGTGAGTGTGACAGCCATATGACAGAGCTGGAGTCAATGATTACAATAAGGAATGTACACAAAGCATATTTGCTCTTTTCTGTGGGAATCAACAAGTAGATCATTTCCTCAAATTACCCTGCATAATATGACCTGATTGCAAAGGAGTAGCCTCCTTGAATAGTCCTCAAATAAAAGTAAAGGAGCTAAGAATAGTAGTGAAGTTAAACAGAAGTAGGTTGAATCAACACTCAACTAAGTTAAAAGTCCTTGATACCACTGAAGTACTGCAAGGATAGCAGTCAGGTCTGTCCTATGTTTTAATATTGATATAATTAGACAACAAAAACTACTTAGTATCATATATGCAGGTTTAATTTAAAATTAGACAAACTGTGTGGGTAGTGCATTGAAAGCTGCTGCTAAATTTGTTCAATACTTGTAGTATTGAAACTTAAATATTGTTACACATGTGCAATTTATTGACATAAACTCCTGATTACTGTTACACACTGTGTACAATCATTTGGTTCTGTTAGGCAGGATAACTGCTGGATCTGTGACTATGTATAATGCTTTTAGCTGACAATTTAACAACTTTATTGAGAAAAAATACGTTGCTTGTCAAACTATCTCCTCTACTCCAGGAAGATAGGGGGACAAATTGTGTATCTGTTTTGCAGAAGTGTGGAGGATGTGATGTTTGCCCAGGCTGGCGCTGCTGAATCATCAATGATAACACACCTTCCTGACTGTACATGTCCAACTGTTTAGTGTTCTGCTTGTACACCTTAAATGAGAATGAGCACATGGAAAGTTATTGTGGCTATTACTCTTTAGGCGTGCCAAAACAGACTGAAATCGTTAATGTACAAGTTATTGTTGGTTCATTTTAGGGATGTCAAACTTAATGCAGAATCCATGTATTTATTTTAAATTTTATTGTTATTAGGAATGTTGCAATCATACATTTTTTACAGTGATTCACAACCAAAATCAAACTTTGATTAACAATTTTAACCAGGGTTCAGGATCCTATCCCCAGTCTTTGAATGTTTATTTTTTATTAGCTATATTGCTCTTATAATTATGTCTTCACAGCTACAGGGAAACCTTAACTTTCACATTTCCACATGATTATGAATTTTGTAGTCATTAATGAGAAATGATTTGCATCTTTGTGGAGCACCTAAACCAGGTATTTATTGTCCATAAACAAATCTGTTTGTCTACACAGAAAAAGACTTGAACACAAAATGTGTGGTGGAGATGGAGGGAAATCAGACAATTTTGCATCCAGCCATTACCAATGCAAACAAAAGTGATCCTCGGTGAGTACAGTTTGATCTGGTTCAGTCAAATCCACCACTACATATTAATTTATATATGAGCATTCCCAAACTGCTAAAATGAATGCCCTGAACTGAACAAGAATGTAATCCTCGGATGTGAAGTATTTCCACAATATTACAATAACTGTTGCTTAAGAACTAGCTATTTTTTTTTTCTTTTTATGTGTGTAAAAAATAGAGAGTAAATGTGTATGTTTGTAATCCACGTGTAGACCTCTCCAGATATGTTTATGTTGGAGTTTCTATGTAAACATGGCGGAACGTACATATGGATGTTTTAACACACATTGTTTTGAATAGGCCTTGAGGTACATGACCTTCTGTATGATGTCAGTACTTTGATGATTCACTGTGTGTGTGTGTGTGTGTGTGTGTGTGTGTGTGTGTGTGTGTGTGTGTGTGTGTGTGTGTGTGATATACAGTACAGCTGAAGTAAACATAGCTCTGTGTGTCAATGTGTTTCTAATATTATACATTTTATTTGATTGTCCAATTTGGCTATCACTGGCACCACAAGGGATGGACTGAGCAATTTTAACGTTCTTTCCTTTTTTTAACCAAAGTCTGATCAAATTTTTGATTTATTTTTATTTATATGTGTTTATTCATTTTTAAAAAAATGAATGTCAAAATAACTTTATAAACAAGTGCATAAACCTTGAAAGACATTGTTGGCATTAATAGTAGTAAAGAATGATCATATTACATAATGGGCATATTGCTAGTACAGAAATACTTAAGTCCATGCAGAGTTTATACAAACCTGAACCAGTCTATCAGCAGTTACCCCGCCCTCCTCCTCCGCTCTACTCCATTCCTCTCTTTACAAAGGGAGTGTCTGTTCCACATAAGACCTGCTCAGGTATTCAACCAAGGAAGGAATCACTACTTTTGAGACCAGTTACAGAAAGGCAGGTTTGAAGTACTCTATTAGCACAAATAGCAGTACAAGTAATAATTAAAGTCAACAAAATTATTACTCACTACTACTACTACTACTCACTACTAAATGTATTAAGTTGACAGTAGCTCAGTTGGTGGAATGTTTGTCCAGGTTGGCAGTTCGAATCCCTCTCTCTACATAAAAACATTGTTGGTTGAACAGTCAGATCCACTGACCCACAGGTTGGCAGTGTGATTCCAGCTCCCACAGATGAATGCTGTTGTTGTGTCCTTGGACAAGACACTTAATCCGTTTTGCTCCTAGTGTCTGCATACACTGGTGTATTAGTGTGTGTGTTAATGGGTGAGTAGTTCCTTGAATGTGGAAAAGCGCAATATAAAAATGTGACCATTTACCATTTAAGTCACTCTTGGTGGTAAATACATTTCGTAGTCAAAGCTAAAGTCGATGAAGTGTCTTGCCCAAAGATACAGTAGCATTAAGGCCTATCATGATTATTACTATATTGACCTATGATTCAACAAGGGACAATTATTTTGGGGGTCAATATCTGCTACCTCTTTCTTGTTTTGTGTAGTGCATTAACTTTTGAACCGCAATTAACATATTTTTGACTCATTATAAATATCAACATGTATATTGTGTATCTTTGTGCTCTCTATTATGACTCTTGTTCTTTGTTTTGAGTTAAATTTATCATTATCGTTTAATCGCTACTATTTCATGAAATAATATATCGTACTTCAGAATTTGTTACTGTGAACCACTTTTGATGGCAGTTTGATGTAGCTGTATATAGCTTGCTATTGAGGTCAGAGTTTCTAACCATTCAGATTATTAAATTCCTTGCATCATCATTAATATACTTCATTGTTGTGATGTTTTTTTTTTTCCCGCGCACCAGTCTCTGCACAGGTAGATAGATGCTGCCTGGAAGCCTCCTCTTCTTGGGTTTCTGTATCTGATAAGTGCACCCCTGGGCCTGCCCCTGTTCGTGATGGTGAATGAAACCATGTCTTTGTATCATAGAGTTTGATAGTTCTTTGTTTTTCACATGTCTCTGGTCCCTCTGCCTCGACATGCTTCACTGTGGTATTCTTCCCCTTGGGCCTCCGTCTGAACAGGTTCAACAGGATCAATCTAACTCAACCTGGTTTAGGAAGTGAAGGAAGTTGGTTATGTAAATGAAACAGGTGAAGGAACTTAAGGGGTCTCAAACTGAAAATGCCACTGATGACCAGATTTTATTCCTCATGTATTTGACCAAAATTTGTTTTGCCCCAGGACAGATATAATGCATAAGCAGCTCTTAAGGTCAAAATATTTCTGCTGTGTGCTGTCTGCATCTAAATAAAAAGGGATAATCAGGAAGTGTACATTAGCCTGCTAGTTGTTGTTAGCTGTACAGTGATGGAAAAACTCCACTTTGGTCTCTGAAAGTTGTGAAAAGTGCTAATAAACTTACTGTGGTGAATAATTAGGATTCTTGGAAGGCATAACGTCAGTGAGTGATAACTTTGAACCAATTCAAATGAAGTAGCTGTTTTTCATATTTTAAATGTGGTACAGCGCCTTTAAATCCCGATTTAGAATCTTTTTTGGACAATAATGATTGTACTGGGTGAGCCAGATATATGTGTGTGGTAGTACTTGGTGTATGCTCTGGCTTATTTCACAATTCTCTTTAGCCCACTCTTATTTTAGCCTGGTAAAGGTCAGCCATGTTCACCCTTAACCGTTTTATTTTTTAGATCTTTATAAACAATGTAATTTAACGCAGTTGGTTCCTTTATGTAAATCACCAAAAGCAGCCCCAACATATGCTAGACTTTTACATGATACAATATTTTTGTAGAAATAATATTTTTCCAAGTCCACACTGCCTGCTGGATAAGCCCATGGTGCCGTGGTGCTAATATGTAGCCCGGCTGGAGACTGTCAGTCACTGCTCCAGGTTTCTCAAGTTAATAAAGCTTTGTCATTATAGCCTTCACAAGTTGGAAATACACCTATTAGGTCTAATTTTATAACTTTAACTTTTAACTTTCATATTTTTAAGTATATTTTTTCCTTCTTTTTTCTTTTACTTTCTACATTTGTTCTGTTGTCAAATGTAACAATCAGATAAAAATATATTCCGTTAGTCTACGCTGTTTAACCACCAAAGTTTTGTGTTTGGTGGTCATTCAAATATGTCATATACTGTGCCATCATGTTTTGATACTATAGTCACCATTTTTGGTTTTCATTCATCTATTTTTATTTTTAGTGTCTTGAGTTGCATCATCTCTTTTTCTTTGATGTATCCTCTTGGAATCAAACTCGACTTACTCAACTTTGCATTGCTCAGAAATAGTAGTTGCTTGGTGACCGTTAGTTTCCATATATATATATATATATATATACAAAATATACTTTTGACTTTCTAAAGCATTTTCTTATCCAGATTTGATAAGATTTCCGTCTGTTCAGAGCTTGATAAATATTAGCTTTAGTGACTCCTCAGATCTGTCCAGTTATCTTAGGAATGTCCTCTGCATCTGGGACAGGTCAGGAGTTAAAGTTGCCCTTTCATGGAGGGCCAGCGCTCACACAGGGAGCCCTTGTTTTATTACTGCCCCCATGTGTGGCTAAATTTACTTTTTTTCATTCCCCAAATTACTATTTCTGCTCGAGCGGAGACTGTGTGTTTTCTCATGCTGAGGAGCTGCAGTGTGAATGGGCCTACCCAAAGTGTAATTAAAAAGCCTGGGAGAGCAAACAGTTTGGGCAAAGGCAGGAGTTATTTGCTATTTCCATATGAATAATGAATCTATAGTTGGCTTGAGTTGTTCTTATTGGCATTGTTGTATTTTTACAGGGTGCTGGCAGTGGCACAATACCTGGATTTCTATACAATGAAAACATGGCAGTTAAGTTTTAATGCAGCAGTTACTTTTCTGGCTCTTAAACTCTTCAGCATAGAAACAAGTGAGCAGAAGTTTACAATTCAAAACCTAGAGTGTGACGAAATGGGGAAGGATGGCCAAATCTCAGTATGCTATAAACATTCAAAATTATTCAGTTTATTATATAAGTTTATTTCTATTTTATTTACAATTATATTGGGATCTGAATAGTTACAATTAGTGATTTACTGAATCTTTACTTTCGTACTTCACTGTCTTACCCCAAAGATTTAAGATTTAAATCCCTAACCCTTACGTCAACCCAGTTGCCATTAACATTATTATGAGACTTTGATTCCACGGGTGTTCATTTGTAGTTAATAAAAACACCACATATATCTTTGTTTCTTGTTGTTTTAATTCTAGTAATTTTACTGCGGGGTGTGAGTGTTCGATGTTGCTAGGAGGCGGGTAGTTTCTTAAAGCAACTGAAGGTCAAATTCTCTCCATTCAAAGTGAGCTGAAGAGAGGAATAACAACCTCCTGATTTTGTGAGCGTTTCTATCATTAAAACACTGCAGAGCTAAAAGAACCTATCCCTGCATCTTTAGTTGGTTTATTTATTTAGTTTGTTAATTAATGTTAGAATAAAAGCTCAAGCAGTAATACGCAGGGCGACAGTAGCTGAGTTGGTAGAGCCTTTGTCCACTGATCTGTTGATTGGCAGTTTGAATCCTGCTTGTGACATAAATGTGCTTGTGTGTGTATGTGTGTGTGAATAGGTGAGTGGTTCCTTGATGTAAAGTGCTTTGCTTTTTGGGGTGGGACAAAACTGAGATGAACACATTTTGACATAACTTATAATGATTAAATCAATGCATATTTTGTTCACGTATTTCCTTTGTATTTAACATTTTTCACGCACATATCATTTAATTAAATATTTTTTGTAAAATAATTAGTGTTGATCTTCTCCCCTCCCTAATATTTCACAAACATCTAAACACTGATACATTGATTTTAAACAATTTGATTTTTTTGTAATGTAGTTTTTCACTCTTTTCTTTCAGCAACCAGCCAAAAGTAAGTATTGTAATTACATATTCTCAACATGTTTTCTTAAACCCATAAAACATTAATACATTGTCTTTTAATTTGCAGGTGTTTGCCTACGACCACTGCTTCTGGTCTATGGATGATGCTCAGAAGGACAAGTTTGCAGGTGGTTATCTTAAAGCGCTTCAGTTTGTTTCTATTTTAGTTTGGTTGTTCAGAGCTCTGAGTCATTGCTCAAACCTATCTTCTGGCTGGACGTTTCCTGATATTGTGAACTATTTGTGGATCTTGTGAATAAACTGCTTGCGTGGTGAGATTAAGGACTGGACTGTAGACTGCAAATGACTAATTACATTTTGGCGACACAACAATCACATAATTTAGACACTGGTTAGATTAATTAGTTACCGGAAGTATACTTCTTTAGTACTATCTGTAATAAACAAAAACAAAATCCTATCTTTTTCTTTTTATAGCCATAGTCCATTAAAGCGCCCATATTACGCTATGTTATCTGCGCTGTCTATGTTATGATGTTTCCTTATCGAATACCTGGAGTTTTGTTTTGTTTCATTCACACATGTTTAACACACAAACACTGCATATTTAGGGTGAGTTCTTTTCTCAAAAAGAAAATACTCTGTTCCACCTTGTGATGCCATGTGGTAATACAGTAAGTGTGTGTTTTTAAACTACATACAGCCTCATTAGAAATTTGGACAATTACAGCCCTGGAATTGCCAATCTCTGCTGAACTAAAGGTAAACAGTAGCTGTTAATTTGAAAGGTAAATGATAGCTGTTAACTTGAAAACACTTCATGACAGCACAAGGTGGAAAAGAGCGTTTTTGAGCTTTGGAGATGTAGACAGACTAATAATAAAGACTTGGATAAACGTGTGAATGTAACAAAACACAGCTCTGGGTATGTTTTGTTTTTTTTTGTTTTTTTTTTTAGGAGGTATCACCATTATTACATGGCTAAAAGTTCGCAAGAGTCAATTTAGCAAAATATAGGATCTTTAAAGCTACAGTGCTTTGTCCAGGTCAAGACGTGGTGTTCCAGTGCCTTGGCGAGAGTCTGCTCAACAATGCTTTCATGGGCTATAACGCATGCATCTTCGCTTATGGACAAACAGGTATTGTACTAACAGTGAGTCTATTGTGATGATGCATTTACACAAAAATAGACAAATGGACGACTCTGTATTTTTACACACCTTCTTTTTTCACATATATGTTGTCTATGTCAGTGTTGTTCTAGCCTGCTTTAGATTCCAGGAAGTACCAGGGACATAATACACCTGCGTTATACAAACACATTTCTGTGTTTGATGCATATTTTACATTTTCAGTGACATGACCCCCCTGGTCATCCAATGATCCCATGATCCCATGGATAAATCTGGTTTAAACTCGGACTAAACTAGATCTAAACCCAGGTATAATCAGGTCTAAATAAGGACTAAATCTGAGTAAGCTCTTAAAGGTGCTCTATGCAACCTTTCTAGTGTCTACCACCAGATTGTCTCCATGGAAATGTTACTGCTCTCCCAATTAGGCTTGTCATGTTTAAGTTACGGGTCAGCTCTGTGGAGAGGTGACCCAATCGCAGTAAGTGTGCTTGTATTTTTGTGCTATAATAACATTTGTAGTGAAATAAGTAAATTAATGCGATTTATGCCATACTGTGAAACATCTCATCAGCAATAACATCTCTATGGAGACAAGGTGGTAGACTCTCCACCAGAAAAGTTACAGAGTGTACTTGGGAGGGAAAGGGGGATTAGTATAATCTGCACTATAGAAGAATACACATTTTACCGAAATAAAAATGTATTATTTTGTCCTCCATGGATTATTTAATTGCACTTTAATTTCATAATCCATCTTGTTGATCTGCTCTTATTGTGATTGGCCTCATCACAGTGACAGGCTGATTTAGTGAATGAGAACGATCACCTTTGTTAATTAGACTGGTGTGATGAACTGGTGAGGGGCTCAGGAGGATGCACTGACCTTTACTGTGGCATTTCATGAACACTCTGTTACTAAGGTGTTTCATGTTGCATTAAGTGGCATGTTTATTGCATTTAACTGTGCTTGTGTTTGGTAATTCTATTGAACTGTAGAATTTTAAGTTAAATTGTGGATTTTACTTTTCAGCTAGGTCAAGTTAATATTTTGTTGGTTGCAAAAGGAGAATGCTAACTTTAAATACAAATGACATTAACTAATGTAGATAGTATTTTCAGCATACTAATCTATGTTGAAAATAAAATATTAGTCTGGTTAAATGTACCAAAAAAAATCTAAAAAAAATGCTAGTGTTTCCTTTTGTAGTGTTTGTAATCATAAACATAAACATTTACATTTAGCATTGCTATTTTAACTTGATATTTTGAAACCAAGCATAAAAAACTACTCCGTTACATTGATGTTATGACACTGTCTACGGCTAGGCAATTGATTACATTTTTATCCAGATTGAGTTTCAGTCTAATTAATAATAAATAATTTTAATGGAGAGATCTACAGCCAGTCCTCTTCCTGTCATTCAAAACATTGTTTTTGAGCAGACTGAAACAAATCTGACTTTTTTAAATGACACTAATAAGGAGTCTGTCTTGTTTATGTTCATAAAAATCAATTCTGAAAGGCCTTTCTATTTTACTTAATTTATATTAAGAGAAAATGTAATAAAATCAGAAATTAAGATTCATCAGTATAAGGAAAACAGTTGTGATTTTGTTTTTCACTTCTGCTGCTGGATATTTTAAACTCAACTAGATTTATTTTTGCCTTTAGTGCCCAAAAATAGAACATAAAATCAAATAAAGCTGTTGTGACAGTCCTTCCTCCTCATGTGTCTAGGCTCAGGAAAGTCATTCACCATGATGGGCTCAGCAGAGCAACCTGGTCTGATCCCCCGTCTCTGCAGCACTCTGTTCGACCGCATCGACCTGGAGCTCAGGGAAGGAGAGAGCTTCACTGTAGAGGTGTCTTACATGGAGATCTACAACGAGAAAGTCCGTGACCTACTGGACCCCAAAGGGTACTTTCAAAACCTAGGGCTGCAGGATATCGCAATTAAATCAAAATCACAATTTGTATGATTGTAATTAGATACTAGCAAACAACTAAATAAAACCTGCTCACCCTGTAGTTTAGACCTCTGCAAACGTGTTCAAAATACATGGGATTCTTGGATTACTTTAGACTTCAGTCTTCTCTCAAATGTTGACTCCTGAGCATGTTTAAAATCGGAACTTTGAACAGAATCTAGCCATTAAAACATAAGTCTCAAATCTAATCACAATTGCAATGTATGTCAGACAAATCACAATTCAATATTTTGCCAAAATAGCCCTATTCAAATCTGTCTCAAAATGGTGTTCATTCAGTCAGTCATTATTAGTGATACAAGAGACAACATATGGCCCATAGCTTATGTGAAATTAATCCAGTTCAGAAATTTGGTACATAGCCCCAACTAAAACTGGAACTTAAAACTCTTTGCAAAAGATCAGCAGTTCTTTTACAAGTAGTTTTAACAATTATTTGACTATACTTTTGCTCACATGGCATTTGGAGGTACAAAGTATCTCTTCAACAACCTTTCCACAAACTGGAAAGTCCCCAAAACCTAGAAGTGACTTAAACCAGCACAAATGTCCTCAAGGTCGGACATTGTAGCAAAGCTAGTTTGTTTTAGCATTAACAACATCCATAGTTCGGCACATTGAAATAACAAAATATTGACTTAAACCAGGGCTATGTATTGGATATGTAAGAGATGTAATACATTTCATTGTTCTCTCTCTTTTAGAAGTCGACAGACACTGAGAGTGAGGGAGCACAAGGTGCTTGGGCCTTATGTGGATGGACTCTCACGTCTGGCTGTATCAAGCTATAAGGTAATTTGCATATGTTTACTTCAATATAATCTCTTAATATAACCTCTTAACTTCTTATTGTATATCTCAGGGATCCATATTATTACACTCACACTATTTGTTATGATGTTTAATTCAGGACATCGAGTCTCTGATGTCGGAGGGGAATAAATCTCGAACAGTGGCCGCAACGAACATGAACGAGGAGAGCAGCCGATCTCATGCAGTGTTCAACATCATCCTCACACATACGCTACATGACCTTATGTCTGGGGTAAAACACAATGCTAGAATTAAAATGGCAATGTAGGGTTCTGAATTTTTTTTATTAATACTAGCAATGGCAACAAGATCTTATATTACCAAGATCTTGCATGATAAAATTACCAGAAGATTGTGCATGCATTGTTGTTTTGGGATGAACAAAAAAAGCATCATGCGCTGGTTAGTTGGTAGTGTAGCTAGTTTTAAAAAGCAGTGCTATATTGGTGGCAAAAAAAGAAAAAAAAAAATCCCATCCATAGTCATAATTATTTCTCCCATCAGTTATGAAAAATTGTATAATGGAAAAAAAAACTTCAATTTTCTTTCAGAATGCTATGCTAACACTGTGTCCTTCGAAACCTGGAACAAACATGAATCATACAACATTGTTAATGAATAAGAACAAGTCTATTCTTCCTCTAAACATTGTTTCAAATAACTGATTTTAATTCTGACCCAAATAATTGTCATTGTGTTTGTTACAATACTGTATATACTATAATATTGCACTTGTCAATTCTTATGACTTGTTCAAAATCAGTAATGTTTTGATTTTGATTGGTGTGTGGTTGGTGTAGACAAGTGGAGAGAAAGTGAGCAAGCTGAGTCTGGTGGATCTGGCCGGTAGCGAGCGGGCAGCAAAAACTGGAGCAGCTGGAGAGAGGCTCAAAGAAGGAAGTAACATAAATAAGTAAGTGAACCAATAAAACTATAGACCCCTTCACAAATGCTATAGTTAAAATGAAAATGATATCACATCAGATGGTCAAAATTACTGTATTATGAATGAGCCCCCTTTTTAAAAGCTCAAACTTGCACACCAGTGAACATTAACAGAGGTAACCAATCAAGTTAACAAGTTAGTTTGTGCTGACAGAAGATGTTTAACTCTGTGCCAGGTTTTGCTTCCTGTCAGCAAGTTCTATGATTTCCGGATATTAACTGTAATTCATGCCAAGAAATCTCCTGCAAACTTCCACAGAAATCTTGTCCATGTCTGTTTAAAACTACTGTATACAGGTCCAAAAGATTAAAATTATGTAATCAAAACACAAACTATCACTTCTTTCTGAATCTAAATGGAGCAAACTAAATGTACTGAGAACAAAATGACTTATTGTGCAGAGGGACACTTGATATCATGTAACATACTGTTCTCTCTCTCGCTTTCTCTCGCTCTCTCTCTTTCTCTCTCTCTCTCTCTCTCTCTCTCTGCTTTGATGATAACCCCCCTGACATAGATCCCTCAGTACTTTGGGTTTGGTGATCTCAGCTTTAGCTGATCAAGGAGCTGGAAAAAACAAGTTTGTTCCCTACAGAGACTCCGTGCTCACTTGGCTGCTCAAGGTACACTGCAAAACTGATAATGCCATGATGCATTTAACAAAAATACACCACACTTGGTTATTTATCGTCTCCATTCACATGATGTAACTGGCAGCTCTTTGCTACATAACAATACAAGCTACTTCTGAGAAATGTTACATTTTTGGACTTGTGGCAATAACAAAGTATTAGATAAGGAGAGGGGAAAACAATGGAACTCTACCCGGGTCTAATCGGGTCAAACTGAAGATTAAGACCAGGAGAAAAACAGTCTGGTAAATGAGAAAACTTGTTAACTTTTCATGTTTTTAAATAATGTTTGATCATCAACGATTTGCCTTTAAAATCACTATTCAACTGCAGTGAAAGCAAAAGAAGTTTTAATTCTGACAACTGGACTGTACACTCTATGAATGACACACTTTTGAACTCTCACTAGGGTCTCTCTCATAGTAAAATCAATCAACAAAAATCATTAATATTTGTATGAAAGGCTTTGCAAGAAAAAAAAAACTGTATAAATTCATACTAGATAAGTAACATGTTTGGGTATGTTTGTGTGCCCTCTACAGGACAGTCTGGGAGGGAACAGCCGCACTGCGATGGTGGCCACAGTGAGTCCATCGGCTGATAACTATGATGAGACTCTGTCCACACTAAGGTACGCAGACAGAGCCAAAAGTATCGTGAACCACGCAGTCGTCAACGAAGACCCCAATGCAAGGATCATCCGTGAGCTCAGGGAGGAGGTGGAGAAGCTCAGGGAGCAGCTCACAGAGGCTGAGGTACAGATAATTTGGTATAACCTAAAACTCAACCCTTAATGCCATTCGTAAGTTTATTTGTTGCACTTTTCATAAGTCAAAATGCAGTAATACTATTAAGACTTATGAGGCCGAAAAGAATGATAACAATATAACAGTAGATATAACAACTAATGAATGAATTACTGTCTGTACAACATTTTTGTCCATAACTGTATAAAATAAAACATTACTTTATTAGGAATGCACTTACAGTTAAATGGATTACAATTGTCATGAAGTGTGAACTTTCAGAAAGCTTTTGGCTGTCATCCCCTCTTAAAGGCCATGTAAAACCTGTATAAATTGTGATAAAATCAAAATCAAATTTGTGATTTTAAATTGTAAGGACTTTAAAGCAGGTGTTTGTATGTATTAATTATTATTTTATTAATTTTTTGTTAGAATCAAAATAATTTTTTATCTTGGATTTGTCCTGTAGGTAAATGTATTATTAACACCTTTTAACAAGAATCTAAGAACATATCTACATCTATTTTCAGTCTATGAAGGCTCCAGAGCTGAAAGAGCGTCTGGAGGAGTCTGAGAAACTGATCCAGGAGATGACTGTGACTTGGGAGGAGAAGCTTCGCAAAACTGAGGCCATTGCACAGGTAATGTTTACACTTGTGAAATGCATTGTTTGTATAGTACTACCATATACTGTTAAATAATGTCATCTTTTACCTGGTGCAGGAGCGTCAAAAGCAGCTGGAGAGCCTGGGCATCTCTCTGCAGTCCTCCGGGATCAGAGTGGTCGACGACAAGTGCTTCCTGGTCAATCTCAATGCTGACCCCGCCCTCAACGAACTGCTCGTCTACTACCTCAAGGTACAACACACAATTACCCCTCTTGCCATAGAAATTGCCAATTCAAAACAAATATTGTCTTCTTCAGTAGAGAAATGTACTCAAATGTCTATAAACAGGAAGTTGATACCCATGAATATTTTTGTGCTGGAGTTGTCTTCCAACACCTGTACCTACATTGTTCTTTTCATAGCCTCTTGCATTTGTCATCCACCTTCATCAGACTTGTTCTGATGCACACTTACCAACTTGATGCTAGCTGCTATTGTTTTGAACTTCATACAAACTACATTCTTTATGTGCCAAGCCATGCAGTCTTAGCACTGCCTGTGTTTTGTATTGTTTTTTCTTTTCATGGCAAATACTTACTGGAAGTATTTTTCAGGTACACACATTATTTTAAGATACAGGAATAATGTGTGTACCTGAAAAATACTTCCAGTAAGTATTTGCCATGAAAAGAAAAGACTATACAAAACACACACACAGTTTATTCTCACTAACTACTATAATCATGATAATTTGTGATATTGCCTGTTTTCCCAGGATCACACTCGGGTGGGCTCTGCTGATTCTCAGGACATCCAGCTGTGTGGGATGGCCATTCAGGCTGAGCACTGTGTCATTGACATCAGCGACAACACTGTAGTACTGACTCCTCATCGCAATGCCCGGTATGAACCTGCTAGTTATCTGATTATTGCTCATGTCTTGATTTTGAGATGGGAAAGGCTTGATTCTCAGTACTGACTTTGATATTACGAGGATAATAAAGGAGATTATTGTTGTTTTTTTTGGAGTTGTTGTTTTTTTCACAATAGAATATCTTTTTTTATATTACAGTGTGGTCTTTTACTAGTTCAGCTGTGATTCAAGACCAATGAAAAACTAATCAGGAAAAGCTCAACTTTGTCTTATTATTGTTTTTTAAAATATCGATGAGTTCAAATAAATATCTAGTTTCGATACTAGTTTTGGTAATGATTTTGTATCTGGGTATTGATTTTTGAGCAACTTTAGCATAAATGTACACCTGTTGTAAAATGTGCCTAAATAAAATTTTCAACCCTAAAACCAATTAACTAACCCTATTGATAGCTTGTAGTCATCTCAAACGTTATTTTTTTTGTAGAACTTGCGTGAATGGCTCTGTAGTGACCAGTCCAGTGCACCTCAATCACGGAGACCGAATCCTGTGGGGCAACAACCACTTCTTTAGGTTTGTCTTTATGTCTGCTGTTTCTATTTTTTATAGGACCAGAGTTAGTTCTGAAAGTGCACCTTTATTCTGTGTGCAAGAAATGTATTGCATTTGTAGTAAGTGTACTGACTAGTACTTAGGTTGACAAGCATGTGTTATTAGTGCCTTAATTTAAAATGTGTATTATTTTCATTTTTTTTAATCTTTTAATGTTGTTCTCATTCAACAATGTTTCAGTTGTTGTTGTTGTGAAGTCTTTGTGTAGTGTAGTAGCACCAGAAAAAAGTAATAGTATTTTTGTTATAATTTGATTTCACTTCCAGATAAAATGCCAGTCAAATCACAATATTCATAATAGTTATAATACATCATATATTTTATAACCTTTGCAGCCCTACTTCAGTTTTCTTCCTGTTTCCCACACATATTTCCTCTTTGTAACACTGACACAGGATCAGCCTGCCCAAACACAAGGCCCAGAGCGTGGTCGAGGGGGAGGAGAGCTCCGCCCCTAAACTTAGTCTGAGCATAGACCACCTGGAGGTGGACCACGACGCCTTCAGTGACGTCTCCAGTGAACGCAGCTTCAGCTACGAGTCTGCTCAGGCCGAGGTCATGATGAAGGCTATGGGCAGCAATGGTCAGCCTCTTTATCATCCTTATTGCACCATTTTGTTTATATTTTGACTGCCTTAGACAATAATATTAGATGTATTTCTTTAGATTTTCATAAAGATCCGTTTATTTGGAAATAAATAGATGGTTGAAGGTTCATTTTTATATACACTGTAGTAATGTGCCCATAATGCCCATTATCCATTTTGTTTACTTCCTCATAATTTTATCATTGTTAAACTTGAATGTCGAATGTTGAACAAATTCTCATTGTTTTTTTTTTTTAGCTAATTTAAAGAGCAGTATTCTTTTTTATGACCTTTATCAATTCTTGATGAATCAAAGTTTCATATTTTTGTCCTCAATCATCCCCTTTTTGTGTTTTTGTCAGACCCGTTGCAGTCAGTGTTGCAGACTTTGGAGCGGCAGCATGAGGAGGAGAAACGCTGTGCTCTGGAGAGACAGAGACTGATGTATGAACAGGAGCTACAGCAGCTCAGGCAGAGACTCAACCCAGAGAAGCCCTCCCATCTGCTTGACCCAGGAAGTACCACCAATACTGCAACCACTACTACAGCCACCAGCCCAGACAGACGCACACGCCGCTGGAGTGAGGACAGGTGACATAATATCTTATTCATCTTATTCATATTCATCACAGTAAAATGGTTAAGTCAAAATCTTGGGGTTTAAAATTATAGTCAAGCTTTGACTCTATTAAGATTAGACTATATTACAGGTGCAAGACTAAAAGGTTTTTATTCTGCACTCTTCTCTTTTAATGTTAATTTTATAATGATTATGTATGTTTTGATTTGTTTGAATTTGTGTGTATTGTGTATTTAATATCTTTTTTATTCTGTAAAGTGCTTTGAATTTCTTTGTGGATGAATTGTGCTATACAAATAAACTTGCCTTGCCTTACCTAAATATAAGGTTATAAATCTAAAAGCATTTATGGCACTTATTACATCCTAGAATAGAATGAATAATGTTCTATATCCCAATTTGTTTACATGGTTTACATTGCATATCCAAGAAGAAAATCAACATCTTGAACCTGATCTTTAGTATTAGAGACTAGGTCGTTTGATCTGGCTGTATTACAACAAAAATCATGTCATAGGCATATCGGCAACAGTACCGAATACATATACCGAATATACCGAAAACTTAGCAAATGCACACCAACGCTTCAATCACTATTTAGACAATTTAACTAAATATGATGACACAACTTGTTGAAGTTGTTGATGACATATATTTTATTTTCAGAGAGGCGATGATGACCCGGAGCCTGCGACGTCTCAAAGAGCAGATTGTGAGGGCAAACCTTCTGGCTCAGGAGGCTGGATTCATTGCAGAAGAACTGAACAAGAGAACAGAGTATCTGGTTACTCTGCAGATCCCCGCTGCCAACCTGGACGCCAACAGGAAGGTACAGGAACTATTCAGCATTCACATGTTTTTCCCCATTAGCCTAACCAGCCCAGACCAGCCCTTCCAATCTATCTAAATCACAATATGACAAAACCAGGGCTTAACAGTGAATTATGTTGTTTTTCTGGTTGATGATCTGGCATCTGCTTCTCCCCATCGATAGTTTATGTTGTTTTTCCAGGAATGTTCCACAGTGTTGAGATTTAACTTATTCCTTGTCTAGTGGTGTAAGCGGCTTGTCTCCATAGTGATCAATGTAATGCCAAACTTGGAACATTCTTGGCAAAGCATTACCATCCCCATGCACACAAGCAGATGGCAGAGAATCCAGTAGTGCACCTTTTAACTAGAATTTAATTTCCACTTAACTGTGTCATAAAACAAAAACAGTTGGGTAAGCATAGCAGTGTTTTTGACTGCAAAGTAATGCCATTCCTTATTGATAAGAAACAAATTTACTGACATTTGCAATCATAATATTGAACAAGGAAAAAAGTGCAAATGAGCATTTTTGTATATCTATTGTAATGGTGAGATATCTTGTGTTTAGTTCAGAGCCGACACCTTTTTTTGTTCTTGTTGTGTTGTCGTTAATTTAACTGCTTTTATATGTGACACTTGGTTACTATGCCAGCATGTTGATGTGAAGGTTCTATTTGTCCGTTACTAGTCTGTTTTTCTGGGAGACTGGCTTTAGGAGTTGAGACTGCAGTTGTTTTGCTTTTGTTTTGGCGTGGGTTACAGTCCTCAGTAGCCCTTGCGTTTAGAAAATTAACAACCAGAAGAAATTGTCGTGTGTCCTTACGCCAGAACACTACACTACTTATATTACTGAAAGTATCTGGTATCATGCATTGTTGTCTGATATTAATTCCTACTCTGTATATTCTTGTGGTAGCGTGATGCTGTGCTGAGCGAGCCGGCTATCCAGGTGCGTCGTAAAGGCAAAGGGAAGCAGATTTGGGCCCTGGAGAAGATGGAGAACAGACTGGTCGATATGAGGGAGCTGTACCAGGAGTGGAAGGACTTCGACGAAGATAATCCAGTCAGTAAAAGCCCTCATAACAGTTAATTCTCAAACATGTTTTTCAATCATGGTTCAAAATCATATACATACCCTTTAATATCTTGTGTGTATTTTCAGGTGATGCGGTCTTATTTCAAGCGTGCCGATCCGTTCTTTGACGAGCAGGAGAACCACAGTCTGATTGGAGTCGCCAACGTGTTTCTGGCCTGTCTGTTCTACGACGTGAAGCTACAGTATGCAGTGCCCATCATCAACCAGAAGGGGGAGGTAAACTGGCAGTCATCTATCATAGGAACTGCTTTACAGATTGCCTTGTTTTAGATTGCAAACATTATTGTGACCTCCATTGTCTAAGAAAGCTGAATAATAATTTTGAAGAACGAAGAAGATGATATTTGCATAATTTAACTGGATACACTGTACTGAAATGGATTGCTTGGTAAATGAAAAGCAATAACTGACCTTTCAAAATGTAGTGGAAGAAAAAAAAAACCTTTTAAAGGATGTGCGATTAGTACAGTGAATTCTAAGCAATGCTGCAGCTCCACTACTTAAGAGATTTGTTCAGCTTTTCTCTGTGCATACCAGAACATCCAGGTGCACAAGTCACAATGACTGCGTACTCCCCAAACTGAGCTCTGCCTTTGCACAGACAGCCTTTTTATACAAAGCTCCCAGACGGCCTTAAACTTTCCTCTGACCTGGGGGATTCTCTTCTGTTAGAAAAGTCCTTTTAGAGAGCCAGCACTGCCAGCATTCATTTTGTTTTTGCATGTGGTGAATCGTTATGTATATGATGCAATCTGATTTACATTTAAAATCTAAGCATGTAGTTTTTAAATGAAACAGTGGGAGAATTTGATTGTGGTTGGATATTTGGATGCATTTTAATTGTGTTTGTTAACCTACCCAGGGACTGCAGATGGAAACTAGCTTTAGGTAAATCCGGTGCAATGCATCTCTTCCTTTATGAGCATAATGTGCTGTAAAATGTCTGGAAGAGCGTTATATAACATGAATGTATTCTTATTACTGAAACTAATAAACTAAACTAATAAAAAAAAAGAGATTAAAGGAGAGAATTGAGCGCTATTAAAGACATTAAGCTATTAAATTATAGTGCAGAATAATGCCATTAATTTCTCATTTGACAGATTTAACCCTGTATTTTCCTATTGTGTGTCAGGTGGCTGGTCGTTTGCATGTGGAGGTGTGGAGAGGCACTGAGAGCTCAGAGGACAGTTCAGCACTGGTGGACTCTCTGAGCACAGACGGAGAAACACAGGAGCGCATACTCTACTGTGTGGTGAGAAGGAGACAAAGCCATAATGCATTTTAGTGTTTTAGTGTGAGACGTATTCTATGTTCACAGTTTTATCCCCGTTTAGTCCTGAATAATGATGTAGATCTGGTTTGGTATGGGTTTAGTTGCAAGCTTAGTTCTGGGCCTATTCACTATTAAATTCCAGTTTTGAGGCAGTTAGGAGATGGTGGGCAGATTGAAATGGCAAAGGCAATGTTGATATGAAGATATTTAGAATTTTATTATAAATATAGTTACTTGATTTTTTTTTTTTTGTTGTAGCTTGAATAATGAATACTAATTAGATTCAGGTACCGAATTTTCACGACCGTAGAGGGCACTGGATTATAAAGCGCAGTTTCAGTTACGGGTGCTTTTTCTGCATTTAACACATACAAAAGGCGCAGCGGGCCTTAGGGCGCAGGCACGGTAAAACATGCATGTTAGTATGTGCTCTAAAAAAGCCAAAGGAAGCAAAACTGTGTTCGGTTGTGCTTTATTAAAGTATTTAGCAAAGTGCTCACGGCTGCTCGATTGCCATGTTCCTCCGCGTAGCTGATAGCTTGCAGTTTAAACTGCGCTTCATAAGTGTGATCTTAGCAAGTGGCATTTAAAGGGTTGCCAAAACGATGTTGTTTTGCATAATGCGCATACCTGCGCTTTTGTACTATTCGGGGTGTGTCTTCGTTTCCGCCCACCATTCCCTCCTTTACCGTTCTCATGACCCTCTCCTAAGTCCGCTCTCCAGAAGCGGACGTAGGAAAAGACAACACATTAGGCGCACCGCACCATAGGGCGCTCCATACATTTTGCAGAAAATTTAAGACTTTTATCTGTGCCTTTTATAATCGTGAAAATACGGTACACTAACAAGGTTGTTACCAGTAGACAGAGTAACATAACAATAGACTAAAATTGCTGGCAATAAACATTCATAATTGTTTAACATATGTGTTTTTTTCTATTTCCAAGTTAAATCTGAAATTGTTTAATTAATAATGAACACTGTAGGCCTTTGCGGCTACATCCCAGCATTTTTCATAATCATTCAATATTTCTTTATCTTGTTTCAGGTAAAGCTCCTGCAGGCCACAGGACTCCCTCGGCACCTGTCTAACTTTGTGTTCTGTCAGTATCACTTCTGGGGTCAGGAGGAGCCTGTGTTTGTTGCCCCTGAAATGGATTCCCCCTCCTCCCCCTCCACCTCCCGGGACCCCCAGTGCACTGTGGTCTTTGACAGCTCCAAGGTCAGACCAAAAGCATTTATTTAATCCTGTATTTGTAACTAGCATTAAGTTAGCGCCGACATTGATGTTTTCTTCTTGGTGTATTTTTAGGAGCTGGCTGTCCCTGTATCGGAGGACTTTGTGGAGTACCTGTCTGAGGGCGCCGTGGCGATAGAAGTGTACGGACACAAACAGGCCAACCACCGCAGGAACCTGGCTCTGTGGGACCTGGGCGTCATCCAGGCCAAGACACGGTCGCTGAGGGAGAGGTACAAGGAGACTACACACTGCTAGACTAAAAGTTGAATGTCGTGGTGGATTATAATTTTCATGTAGATTTTTAACCAGTGGCTTTATTCCAGGCTTTGAGGGGCAGAACCAGTGCCCATATAATTAATAACAGGATGAATTGTGTGTTACAATTATAGCATTTTTGTAACTAATTCAGAATCAGAATGTTTATTAATGGCCTCAGAAAAAAATCTGGTAGAATTTGCTTTTGGTCTTCCTTTACCTGCGTCATCACAAACAGACAAAGCCTTAAACAAAATGGCATTTTCAGTCCAGATTGAGTGTCCTTGTGGCAGAGTGAAGCAATAATTGTAACTCAGATAATCACAAATTGATAAACTGCACAGCCTTGGCACTTATGATTGTGTCTCACCCCGTCAGGTGGAGTGAGGTGACCCGTCATCTGGAGCTGTGGGTGCAGCTGATGGAGCTGAACGATGCTGGAGAGTTCACACCTGTGCAGGTCACAGCTGCTAAAGACGTGCGCACCGGGGGTGTGTTCCAGCTCAGACAGGTACAGGCTCCCTCTGATTATAGGGACCCAGCAGTATAAGGCTCTCACAAGCTAATTTAGCTGGATGTGTTAGAACTGAATCCTCTGACTTCCTGTTGTAAACTGTGCAACTGATGAGCAACAAGGCTACGTTTTCTTGACCCTAAATATTTGACCAGGAATGGCTTTTGTATGAATAATCAATAATGAAAGTACATAAATGTAGGCAGGGATAGGGGGTAAGTGGAAACAGGAATTTTTTGAGCACTCAAACCTTGAATGCGGAACAATACAGGATTAATCAGACACCCATTAAACTATCATTCTGTCTGTTGTATAAACTGCAGGGCCAGTCTCGACGTGTGCAGGTGGAGGTGCGCTCTGTGCCGGACTCTGGGACCATGCCTCTGATTGCAGCCTCCATCGTGTCCGTTTCCATCGGCGATGTCAAAGTCCGACAGGCTCCTCCATCCAAAGCTGCTGAGGCGCACTGGGTAAAACATTTAAAACATTAACTGTGGAAGATTTAGGAATAGGGGTATCATTAACTCTGCGTATGTTCATTTCAGGGTGACAATGAAGAGTTGGACAGCTATCAAGTAAGTAACACCTACACATGTGTCATTATACAAAATGTCCTATTGTATAATAACTACTTACAATGCTTTATTCCAGACTCAAGGGCCATTTGTATCTTGTTACCCATGTTTTTTAATAATATACCATACATGTCTAGTTTATAAGCACTTTTCACAAATTTCTGAGGTCATTGGAGTTTTGCCATCATGCTACTGCTAAAAACTAGGAAGCTAACGTTGCGATGACAACAATTTGATAAATCCCCTTTTTAAAAGCCCGACAGTTTAGAACCCACTATACTCACATAGCATGTTAAAATGTTCCTCATTAAGAATATGTGTGTTGTCTTCCTTTTCACAAATCTGTTGATCCAAAAATTATGTATAAATGCTTTTGTTTTTTTTCTGTTACTATAAACTATTCTTCCTCTCCTTTCAACTGACCAGTTTAAGCTCTACTGGTAATGTTCTTCTCTTTGGTGTTCAGGAGGTGGATCTGGAGCGCCTGAGGCAGCAGTGGCTCTTCACTTTGACTCAGAGACAAGAATACCTGGACCAACAGCTGCAGAAGGTCGTCTCTAAACCAGGTACCTCTTCAGTGGACTTGTGTATGAGGAACAAAACATGATTGATTTTTTTTTTTGTCATACCACCAAGCTCTCTTAGAATCTGAGAGTAATATGTAATAATAAGGCATATTTGGAAACTTGTCCACTCAGTTGTTCTCTAATACAGCAGCATATCTCAGCATCACTCATTTTGTTAGTTATGTTAAAGTTATTTCAATACAGTAGTAGTGCTATTAATCTTAACATGTTCCTGTGTTCAGATAAATCAGAGGACGATGTGGAGAGAGAGTCTCAGCTGCTGGAGTGTCGTCTGACCCTCACTGAGGAGAGGAACGCTGTGCTGGTCCCCTCTGCGGGGAGTGGCATCCCAGGAGCCCCAGTTGAGAGGTCAGTGTTTGATTGGAGCTTGTGGGGATATATTGTTTACAACTGATTCTGCAACTAGTGGTACAAAAGGTCCTCTTTGGTTTAAGTATTTCCTGAATTTTGAGTAATTTAAACCACATTTTGTCTTCTTTTAGGTTAGTCCTTGTTTACAACTACTATATCACGTAGGTAGTCCCACTTAAGACCCGATTTAGCCTTAGTTTATAGCGGGAAAAGTCGTGTTTAAGATTTGCTGGTACTTAGAAAGCCAAATATTTTGTTAGGTGGTATGTACTTAATATTGAAATTATAATTTTTAAATACTGCAAAATTTGAAAATCTATGGTTAGAAAAACTGAAAAAGTTGATAGAAAATTGAAAGAACACCAAAAAAAAAACTTGCTCAGAGAGTCCCCCCCTCCCCCCCCCCCCCCCCCCCCTCCCAAAAAAAATTATATTGATTGTAGTTTCTGTCAGTATCTTCCTGTTCTAGTGTAGACAAAATATTTTATTGTTTTGTTTTCTGACACATTGCAAAACAACAGATAGAAGTGACAATTTTCATCTTAAACTTGTGATATATGTTGTAAGTTTCGCCTGTTAGACATAGAGGAGAGTGCCGCTCTCAGTAAACAGCTCAGTGTTGTGTTAATGAAGTGTTAAAGGCGTTAAGTTGCTGTCTGACAGAGTGTCTCCCTCAGGGTCCCAGTCCCGGGAATGGAAACACACATCCCAGTTCTTTTCCTGGATCTGAGCGGTAGGTTATTGTTATTTTTACTGTAAACAGAAAGGATGTAAGGGTCTAATATGGATTTTATTTCATATGATATGATATTTAACTTTCTTTTTTGGCCGACAACCAATATTTGGTATATTAAACACCGATATATATGAAAAATACGGCAAGCCCCACATATTGAAGTAAAGATTAGTAAAGATCACAATTAAAATTTTTACTTTTGTAAATATTATTAAATTAAAATGTACTTTCTCTGATATGATAAACTTATACTGATACAACAACCTCTGTAACTTCATTGCATTAATTCATCTATTTACATCGATTTGAAAAAAATTATTAGAAAAAATATCTCCCCAAATTTTGTTTTGTGATACCGATACATATGAAAGCAAAAAATACCCTGATATCGATATTGTCACCAATATACTGTGCATCCCTTCTAAACATTGCAAATACAGAGCCATATAAGCTAATTCTAAAACCTAGTATTAGTATGGAGTTGATTCCTTTTGTTGAATTTTGTATTTTTTGTTTTCTCTTAGCGGATGATTTCCAGTCCAGGCTCTCTGCTCCTCTCTCTGGGGGCCTAGACGCCTTACTCAGTGATGAAGACGAAGATGAGTTCTTCGACCTGCACATCGTCAAACATTATGATCCAAAGGTAATGGAGCTGTTGGAATAAAGTATAGCAGTTATTCTGACAATAATCTTACCAACCACTGCTGTTTGTCTGGGCAAAAGTCAGTGTGGAATTACCTGTGTAGTTTGACTTTGAAAACTTGGCAAGGCAAGTTTATTTGTATAGCACTATTCGCACACAAAACAGGATATACAAAGTGTGATTGTTGTGTAGCAATCGCAATGCAGACAAATAAAAAACATAAAAATAAAAATGTATAAAATTAACGTATGGTCAATTTATAACTTTAATAATATGAAACTTTTTCCCTCTCTAGCCAACTCTCAAGTGTAATCAGGTAATATTATTTTTTACTAGTGTTTAACCAGACATGTGTAGAATCTATAGTGACAACTTTCTGCAGCTGTCTGTAGCTTCGTAGTTACTGTAATATTAGTTGGGGATAAAGTGTTGTTTGTTAGTTTGTCCCAGTCGAACATCGTCGTACTGTTTGAACTATAAGTTCTATATCAATGATTTAATTTAATTTCTTCTACGTCTTGAGCTATATCATGACACCAGCTACAGACCTAAGCTGCATGGGTATTAATTCAAAACAATTATTGTGTTGTTTGTTGCAGGTGAAGGTGGAGGCGTCCTGGGACTCCACAGTTCATGAGTGCCCAGAGCTGAGCCGAGCAGGAGCTTCAGACCTCCGGGTTTATTTGACTGTGAAGACTGTGGTGCAGCTGTCCCATCCCGCCCACATGAGGCTGTTACTACGGAAACGCATCTGTGTCAGTGTCACCGGAAGACAGGTCAGATATTAGACATTAGTTTGTAAGTGTCAATACTAAAAAAAAGAATAGAACACTAGTAGACCATAGTATATTGTAAAAAACTTGCATTTTCTATTATCAGTGTGGTATTGAGGTACTGAAATTGGTACTGAGTTTAGCACAGTAATATATCACTATCTTGTATGTGTCTGACAGGGCTTTGCTCAGAGCTTCCTGAAGAGAATGTCCCAGCGCAGCACCATACCCGGCTGTGGAGTCACCTTTGAGATCGTCTCTAACATCCCTGGGGTGAGAAGAACAGTGCACCCTGCATAAACTCTACAGTATTACTATACATAGTTATTCTGAGTTATTCTGTGTGATTTTCACAATAGTTGACACCACAACTGACCATTCTTTAAAAATAAACGATTCACGCCTTAAACCAAGCATTCAATTAATAATAATGGTACATTTATTCATATAACTATATAATAATAAAATAATAATACGTAATGCAAAACAATTAAGCAGTAAATGTCAAATATATTTATAAAGCACAGGTCACCTTCAGGTGACCAAAGTGCTCCGCAGGTGTATACATTGTATACATTTACTACTGTATTGTCTATACAATAGTAAAAGTAAAGAGGCCTCATTACAACCATTATTTATTAAAATGCGTATTTATAATTGTTCTATAAAATATCTTTACTCTCACATCCCTCATTATTGTCTCTATTGTTCATTCACTGTGTTTAGGATATCCACGGGCCGGAAGACAGGGAGATGCTCGCTCGGCTGGCTGCCAGCGCAGAGGAGGACCCCACCGCCGACAATGAGGCAGCCATAGAGAAGTACCTGCGTAGTGTCCTGGCTGTGGAGAATGTCCTAACACTGGACAGGCTCAGACAGGTCAGGGGTCACACAGGTCAGGGGTCACACAGGTCAGGGGTCACACAGGTCAGGGGTCACACAGATTTGGTCACATTGTATTTTTCTTGCAGCTAAGATTCATTAATATCAGTAATCCATAGGTTTCAAGTGATGAAATATGCTTGTTGTTGTCAAAGCTATTATTGTACTCTAAATTTAGAAGAGGAGTTTAATATTTGAACAACAATCTTGCTATATCAATTCTTAATATCCTGGAAAAGATGTCATAATCAGCACCTTGTGATTGAGTAATATTTTGTTTCAAATAACTGCATTTTGTCATTTCATTGTCAGTTCAAATAAATTTAAGTTTAAATTCTTATTGAATTGAATAGAAAGAGTTATAGTTAAGTAGATATGTCATAAATATAATTATTCTTTTTCTTTATTTGCGAAATATGTTTACAGGAGGTGGCTGTGAAGGAACAACTGTCCATCAGAGGAAAAGCCCAGAGGCACAGTCTGAGCTCTCCAAGTGTGAACCAGGTTTGACATTTGTGTATTATAATTATAGTGTTTAAATTATCTGTGTGTGGCAACTAATACCTAACTTAAGCTTGTTAGCATGTTTCTGGGACTGTGTTATGTTCATCTTCTTGAAACAAAGGTTATGTAAAAATCTGATGGAGGGCAGGAAGAATTACCCAAATCCACACATTTAGTACCTGATTTTGAGATATTAATTATGTGAATGTTTGCTGTGGTCTCCAATGGAAACAATAATACCAATATCATAAAATTTTATTGTAAATTGATCTAGTTAATTTGAGTTGACATTTTGCTGCAAATTGTAACCTAGAATCTACTCCAACTCTCCATCTCATTCTTACTCGCTGCCTATTGACTACTACCTACTGTTATAACTATACTATTAACTATTTACTAATCAGTATTAACTAACTAACCTTTGACTGTCCAGCTGTCCTCCAGTTCTTTGGACCTGTCCTCATCCACTCACAAACTTAATGACATCAAGGTGAGACTAACCCTTAATAATACACTGAATGCCAAGTGGATGGGTTGTGCTACGGCTTTGTTTTTTAAATAGTGCATTTTCTGTGTGTCATTTCTTTGGATCTAGTTCTTGTTTAAGACCTGAGTTGGTCAGGTTATGGGCTCTTTGTAATTGTAATTTAGAGTCTTTTTAGATGGCCTTGGTGCGTTACTGTTAATGAACGATGAATTTATGATTTTTGCGACTGTAGGGTTGGGAGAGTCATCAGGACTTGTCACTGAAGCATTCTCCAGCTAAACCTGCTGCTGCTCCCCCCAACTCTTCAACTCTGAACAGGAGCCTCCACCCAGACACTGGTAACATTTTTTACAATTCCCCCCCCCCCCCCCCTTTTTCTTGACCAATTGCCCCATTAGACTTATAATGTACTATCTGGGTTTTGGGTAGTTCTGGGATATTGAGCATGTGACAGTATGAGATCAGAAATCGGAAATCAAACTATCACAAATCATATAATCATAAAGAAAAGTTGAGGTGACATAAACAAATAAAAAAGCATTTTACATATAAGCTATACTCACTTGAGTATAGATTGAATTTGAGAATTGTAAGAAGCAAAAATAAGTAATTTACAGTTATTATATTTTTACTTTTACCATTATATTGTGACCTGAATACACAATAATTGATTAACCTGATAAATTTGACATCTATACCCATAGAACAAAATGAAATCTTTTTTTTTTTTTGCTTTGCTTTGCTCAGATAAAGTTGGAAAATAAAAATACCAAACCTCTCAAAACCTTGATAAAAGTGAAAAAGTGAGAAAATTAGACATTATTTGTTTGTTGTATTAATTGTGCTATATTTTTGGTAAGATTGAATTTATATACTAATTGTTTGTCAATTGTAAACATGATTATATCTTACCTTAAATCAGCTATAGTTTTTTCATCAAATTCTTTTCACCTCTTTTTTTCAACCTTTTGCTAATAAAATGCTTCTCATGACTTATTTTCCACTCAATTTTCCACATCTGTAACTTGTTACTCCTCTAAAAAATTTTTTCTATCCCTTCTTCTTCTTCTACTTCTTCTCTGTCTCTCCCTGTTCGTATGTTTAAATATTATTCAGGTTTTGCTGCGTCTTTTCTGCCCCCAGTGAAGGCAGTGCCCCGACTGCTCATGTCTCTACTTCCCGGAGGCAAAGAGGAGAAATCAGAGATGTCCTCCCCTCCTACTCAGGTACGTTATACACGGCACCTACAGATTTTGAGGTAAACACACATCACAGAATTCAGAACAGAAACATTAGCACATTCGCTGCTATTTCTGTCTGCTGTCGCCATGGGAACAGGGGCAACGTACAGAAGGCAAACAATGAAAAGATAAAGACAGCAAGTGATAAAAAAAAAAAAGAGTGACTATCAGGAGTTTCATCAAGCCATATGTGCAGACTATTGAAGAGTTCAATTTCAAAACGTATAAGTGCCATTTGACTTTTGTATTGTAGAAATTTCAAAAGTCACATGTATTTTACTGCTTTCAAAATATTATTCCATCCTTCCCTGATTAAAATTATATTAACTGATTATACCTTAGAAGCACTTTTTTGTAATTTTTCATAACAGATATGTTTTTGAACTCTACTATTTGACGACTATGTAAACCAGACAGTTGGTCAGGTTTAGTAGTGCATATTGTGTCTTTAAACTACAGGTTGGAGATGTATACAGTATATCGAAAGATGTATAATATTGGACTTGCTGTTTTGGAAATATGCAAAATTAGTTTTCATTATAGGTAATGAGTTCAATCTAGTGCATTACATATGCTTCCATTGTAGGGAGTATTATACCTGTAAGGAAGTAGACCAAGAGGAGAAGGGCTGAGCTGGTAGTGAGAGCCCTCAGTATAGCACAGAAATTGAATTTCTTTAACAGGTATAAAGTGATTTTTCTGCTCATTGTGGATAATTTTACACTAAAATGTTTGGGGTTGTTCAACCTCCACTGGTCATCTTATTTCCGTAATATAGTCTGAATATTATTATCAAGATAATAAAACATGTAATGGCATTAAAAAATATTATTTTAGAGACCTCAATCTACCTGTAGAAAAATCAAACACGAGTAAAGGTTTTTGTGGCTGTCTGGCCTCTGAGGCCCTTTGTGTCTTTGTATTTGGATGAAGTGAGATAATAAAGAACAGATTAAGCATTTGTCTTCAGTCATCTAAACCACAGAAGACACCAGAGTCACCAGACTACAGTGGAGCTTATTGGTCTGATTAGCGGCTCACACAGAGGGGAGGCCAATCAGAGCACGTTGTGTCAGTGTGGAGTGGAGACCCGCAGATCCTGTTGTTGAATTGTTTTAGATTCAGGTTCTAATGAGCACTTGTCTTCTCCCTGTGAGACTCTGCTGTAGGTCAACACAAAACAAAGAGATGCTGCACTGAGATATAATCACAGCAATGAAGGGAGCTGAACATGAGTGTCTTTGAGAAATGGTGGGGGATTTATCATGCTGTACTTTGATGAGAATAATAAATGTGAATAAATGAGGCTGATTTAAAAGTAGTAGAAATGTTGTAGAAATGAGAACAATTTTAGGAATATTACGGATTTTGTTATTTTATTTCAAATCCATAGTTATAATTAAAAAACAATAATATGCACAAGCAAAAAATACATCAGAGCTTAATTAAAATGCACTGTTTTGGAGTCCTGGTGCAGAATTAACGTATTAGAAAAATGGGTATCCTGCTCAGCAAGTTTTTTTTTTTTTTTTTTGTTACCATTGTGTAACTTTGTAGAGCATCCATATTACTGAGAAAACATGTTTTGTTTTCCATGTACCCTTAAAATATAGTAACATAGTGGAGAACTAAACTGGATATGCAGGTTTCTACAACCATGTTTTACTCTTAAAGGTAAGGGCAGGCACAACAATTTATATAAACAACAATAATGAAAACTTCTGTATTCAATGAAAAAAAAAAAAAACAGGAGAATTGACAGTGAGTTTTTGTGTGAACTGTAGGACGCAGAGATGAACAGAATCACTGTGTTTGACCTCCTGAACTTTGACCCCACGCCCGCGGTCAGTGTCAGTGGAGCCATGACCTCAATCAAACATCCGCTTCACAATTATAATCATAGAGCTATTCTGATTCATGACTCGTTTAAATCATATCGAGTTCTTTTTAAATGACAACATGGTGTAAATGACTATTGAACCATGAAGCTCACTGATTATGTGGATTATCATCTGGATTAAACCAGTATTTGAGTCAAAATCTTGAGTGGGGGTTGGAGATCATAGGCCTGATTGACATGTCAAGTACTAATCGGACCGACAGCAATAGAACAGTGCTCAGCTGCATGTGAAAAATGGAAATTAGATCTTTGATAGCTTGTGATGGAAATATATGGACTCCTAATTACGACTTTGTTTAATGTGATTTTTGTTAATTGGCAACAAACATGAGTAAAGAATGGAGCGCAGTATAATTAAGTAACTGTGCTGTCTAGTGTTTACTATTGTGTAATCCATGATCAAAACAATTGTGTGTAGTAGTGCAAGTCAATACTGATACTGAAATTCTGATGTCTTCTCCAGCCCAGTCTTCCTCGGATTATGGTGCAGTCGGCCAGTGTAGAAGAGGGTTTGAGTCGTTTACAGCAATCGGTAAGACCAGTGCGACTATTCAAAATAATGTTCCTCTTCAAAATAATACTGTTACTGAACAGTGGGTGTCAAACAAGGACCTCATCTGGGACAATTCTAGTGCTTAGTTTTTTGTTGTTTTTTTTTAATCCAGTGTAGTTTTGCTTAAGATGATGAAAATGATCCAGCCTAATTATAAAATCAGTTTTGATATGATGATAACTCACCTTGCATATTATCATGTTAATTACAACTGTATAAATTATACGAAAATATTGGGTGCCACTTTATAATAAATACATCTTAATTAGCCTTAATAAAGTAATGAAGTAGTATTAAGTCTTTGTTCATTCGGCTAAGGCTATTAAAAGTGTAGTTTTTATAAATTGTTATTTGAAATATTGCTTTTTATAATGTCAAATATTGATTTTTATATTTTTTTTAATAGAGCATTTTAGATGGAGTCCCCCACTGACAGACAAAAAAAAATATGTAAAAATGTATTTTTTATGTATTCATTTATGTTTGAAGGTTCCCATTGAGAAAATCATTCCCTGTGACATCACACTGGAGAGCCCTACATCGGTCAGTGCTCCGCCTCCTGTCATCCCAGAGACGGAGGATTCCACCCCGAGTCCCGTCAGCGAATCGTCCAGCGGTTACATGTCCACCAGCATCTCCACAGCAACCCTGTCCGACGTCTACACCCTGAGCTGGGACCTGCCTCCTCTGTCTAGCACCAAAACGGAAGAGGAGGAGGAGGAGGAGGAAGTCGCAACTGATCGGGAATTTCTGCTGGATGACAAATCGCTCACGGAGGAATTGGAAAAAGATTTGCAAAAACGTCAACTTCATCAAGAACAAATGAATGGTGCAATATCTGAAAAGGTAGTTCAACAATGCCATTTAGACAACAAAAATGAAATGAAGAATGAAGTTGAAATTCTTGCATCTAATCATGAAGACAATGCGATGCCAATCAAATCAATAGTGGCAGATCAGGAGGAAGGTACAAAAATGAAGGAGATGAATGCCAAAAATCCTGTACACAATGGGGCAACATCACATCAAGAAAGTATAAATGAACAAAAGGCTGATCAGCCAGTTCAGACATCAGCTCTTGAAATATCCAGAGTAGATGATAAGGACTTAGAAGAAATCCCACTTGAAAATGACCAAATTTTAACTGTAGCTACAGAAGTTGAACTGGCAGGTCAGCCTCAAACAACTATAGTCAATGGACAATCTTCTTGCTTAGTTTCAGAGGAATCTACACTTTCAAATCTTGTTTCAACCCAAAATGACAGTTCAACAAAATCAAACCGAGATGATATAGAAGAGATCCGGTCAGAAAATGATGAAAAGTCTATGGAACAACTAGAACTATTGAGGCAAGATGTTATAGAATCAATTGTAGATTTGGATGAGCAAGTTCAGGAATCTAAAGATAGCGAAAAGTCTTCAAACATGAAATCTGAACAAGTGGACTTCTCAGTTACTGTTACAGCAATGGCAGCAGAAGGAGAAACATTGGCACTTAATAATCAGTCTATAGCTATGGCTGCAGAAAGTGAACCCAAGTCAACTGTGGATTTGTCAAGTAATTTGGAGAAGAGTTCAGCAGAGGACAATGGACAGTCTTCTAGTTTGAAATCTGAAGGATTGTCCAGTGGGACAAATCAAACTATTAAAATCAGCTCAGAAAAATCCACAGATGTACCACCACCTTCTAATGTTGCATTGTCTAAACCACCAGCAACAAGTCCCTTCAAGATTACAAAGAAAGTCAAGTCTTCAGACCTCAAGTCCTTCCAGCCAATCATAGACGAGGATGAGCCTGCCACAGAGAGGTCAGGAACTTCTGGGACGCACCTGTCTGTTCCCACAGAAACGCTGGAAATTATTTCAGACTCGGAGGAAGGAGAAGTCAATGGCGTTCTGCCCGAATGGTTAAAGGAGGGAGAGTTTGTGACTGTCGGGACAAATAAGTATGGCACTGTACGGTACGTGGGGCCCACTGATTTTGCACAGGGGACCTGGATCGGAGTGGAGCTGGAAGTCCCGGCAGGTGAGTGGTGCACAGTAATTTGTGAATTTGCGCTGTAATACCAGTCTGTAAGGGCTCTCAACTCTGTCCATGTTGATGTTTGGTAAACGTCACCTTTTGATCTGTGTCATCTTCAGTTATAACACTCACTACAGTGGAGGTATAGTTGGACTTGAATGGTGAATACAGTCGCATTGACACCAAAATGCAAAACCAACCACAGTGATTGTAAATTTAGCATTTGAATTATTGAATTATTGCAAAAAAAATTCAATTCTTTGAATGAAATTTTGCTGCTCATCCAACAGCTTCTTCAGTTCTGGTCAGATTACAGGCAGAAGGCAATGTCCACCAGAACTAAAGACCAGACTGACCAGAACTGAAGAAGCGACTTGAATGAGCAGCCAAACGTCTTCACTCAAAAAAACTTTTTGTCTAGTTGACAGAATTGAATTTTTCTTTTACTATGGCTCATGTCTGGACGACAGAAGGATTACACAGACAAAGTTGTTCAAGCATATAAATACAATATAATGAAGCATATAAAACCTATACTTATCCATAATATTGCCATGGGTCCATCCATTGGGAGAACACAAGGATGATAAGGAGTTGGACCTTAACAGATAAGGGGGTAAATGCGATTTTTGTGGAATTCAAAACGTGCGAGAATCCACCTGGGACTGCAGTGCCAGGTTACAATATTGCATCCTTAATGAAGGGGTTGGAATGTGTTCAAAATGGTTAAAGTGGAAGGTTGTATATTTGCACTGGCTTTTTGCTAATGGCCAAAAGCAGTAGTTGCCATGCTTTGAGTTGAACATACATTGTGACGTGTTTGTGCCTTCAGGTAAGAACGACGGCTCAGTGGGAGGTAAGCACTACTTCCACTGTAACCCTGGGTACGGGGTCCTGGTGCGCCCCAGTCGAGTGACCCGCGCCTCAGGGACCAGCAGCAAACGGAGGAGACAACAACAAAAGCGGCGCAGTGCCAACCTCTCCGGGTCTAGCCCCAACCTAGCAGCACTCACTGCTCTCGCCAAAGGGGAGGGGCCAGGAGGGGCGGGAGGCGGGGCCACAGGACGAGGCGGGAAAGGAGAGAATCGCAAGTCATGGAACACATAGATGCACACTGTATGACTGTTAATGCGTTCAGGCGGTGTCAGGTTAATCGTAAATACGTTTTGGACATGGGAGAGCACATAACCCCAGAATTCATCGGATAAAGTGGAATTGTGAGAATTCCTATAGCTCAAGTTGCTGAGGAGTTTGACCAATAATCTGACATTGACGTAGAAGCAAGTGTCTGATAAACATAAGACTGAGGAAACGATTGAGTTGATAGGAAACAATTTGTGGTTTTATCATCAAAATATCTAGTTTGCTACACCAGATTTTGTCCCATTTAGCTATAAAGTTAAATGTTGACTACTGGTAATGGGGCCATTACATTTGGTACCTGATCTTAATCTCAAACAGGTAACAGATTGAACAAGCGGTCTAAGCTAGTTCCTCCATCTGACAAAACCATATGAATTTTCCAAAATGCACTTGAAAGCAGCATAATTATTCAATGATAAGGCTAGGAAAAGCTCCACATGAATGTTTTTAATAATGACGTCAATGTTTTTATCCTACTGCCACTGAACATGGTTTGTCCTGACTACATTTTAAAGCATAGACTGCAGAACAGATTTGTATTTAGATTCTAGCACTACACTTCATATGATTTTTTTATTGAGGTAGTCAAAGAGCAATTGTGTGAATGTATTTTATATTGACATCTTCAGACTTTGCCTCTGTGCCTTTTAAGTATCAAATTACTACAGTATGCGAAACATTATCGTGTTAAAGGTACATTATGTAATTTTTGTGATGGATGATATGTCTGCCTGCATTTGTTATGGCATTGTCTGGTATGTTCCACAGTATGGCATTAAAATTGTCTATATCTGGAGACAAGCAGTTGATGCCAGCGGTCCAAGTCATGCACAACGCTCGCAGTAAGAAAGATTTTGAAGGTATTGGAATAAATGCAAGCTAGATACATTAAATTACGAGCAAAGTTAGTCTCCATGAAAACAAGCAGGTAGTCAACCCCTCACCTGAAAAGTTACAGTGTACCTTTAATGAACAAATGATAAAGAGTTGAACTGTAGTGTTTGAATGTGCCAATCTACTTTTTAAACAGCTGCACTTTCACTCTGATCTCCCCCCTGTGATATAACTGTATTGGTTTTAACAATGTGTTTCGGGAAAGCTACTGTGTGCATGTGTGGGGAGGGCCATGGATGAGTTAAAACAAGGTTAGTGAGGGAGATTACACATTTAATATTATGTTTGTATGAAAAATATTTTATACTTCGGTCTTTTTGAATGTAGAGATGTTTATTTATTTGATGAAATTGTTCCTAATAAAACAAATCAACTTTACACTGAATGGAGAACTATTTGTCATTGATTCAGATGCATTGCTTAAAGAACTTTTAGTGTTAGACCCACTTTTCAATGCCAGTGGATAATTTTGTCACACTATACTTCTTACTTATTCTTGAGTAATAAATTTTTAAGTAACAATACTTTATTGTTTTAATATCTTTTCAACTATGTAAATGTATAAATGGTATTTTCTTATATGTCCTAACCGTGGAATGACACAAATTGCTTCTGTCTTTAGTGAAACAAAATTCAAGTGGAGGTACAATTTAACTTTGATAAGACTCAAATAAAAAAAAAAAGAAATATTTGGCCACTTGCATACATACAACATAACACGTTATCGCGCCCCCCTGATGCGACCGTGATTATCGCGATATATTGTGAGATATTTTTGTGATACGTGTGGTACATGCGCAATAGTCCTGATAAAAGCGCGATTATATTGGGTTTATATTTTGCTACAAAATATTGTAATTCAAATTATCGTGATTAACGTTATTACCGTCGGCGTTTATGTATACTCGCGATTATCGTGGGCGAATTATCGCGATTGGTGGTAGTTTTTGTATGCGTATATATCGCCATAAACACACACACACACATATATATAAAAATTTGTTTAAATCTTGCCAAATATTTTTCACCACAAATCCAACAAAGCACCTCACGGCTCATTGATATAGCTTTATTCTCTTGTACATTTTATATATCATACTAAAATAAACACAAGTTAAAAATGAACAAAGAAACTGTACAAAAAATGTTTATATACTACATCTTAATTACAGAACAGTCTACTGTCCAAAAAAGGCACTAAATTCTGAAATGGGCAATTACAGTAATAAGAACTTAAAGAGTTACGAGTTAGCGTCCAGTCTTCTGCTGAGTTTGGGATGTGGGAGGGGCACGTGGACGGGGTGCGTGGACATGTTTGACCCTGACACACCATGAGAAGATGCCCCCTACTGAGCACACCTGAACATTACAACACCAGTGAGGCCCCTAGTGTGTCCCATGTCAGTTCAAACCACATCAAATACTGTTGGATTCTACCAAAGACATGCTAATAGTTAGACAAAGGCAATTTAAAGTGTCTTTTGTTTCGTAATCTCAAAATGCATTCTCACAGCTAATTACATGATGTGTCCCTTACTATATTAGTCTACCTATTACAATGCCACACCAGACTTAATAAAAGTGCAGGTATTGATGTTTTTCCTGAAAATCTGACCACATAAAATGTGCCTTCATTTTAAAGCTTAGACATGTCAAAAATTCACATAATGATACTTTGGTACAATTACTGATCAAATATTTCTAATTTCTATACAAACTTAAATCAACCATGACATTTAAGTTTTCTTTCTTTTTTTTTTCAACTTTTCATTAGGAGGGGTAAGAGACATTTCATTCATCTTTTTGAATCTCATTAGGGATAGTGATAGATGACTTAAGTCTTAAGTCGTTAAAGATATGTTTCATACATTTGAAAATAATCATTTTTGTAATCAACTTTTACAATCAAAGTCAGGTTTGGTGTCAGTTTTCCCTTCTCGGGCGATATAGGTGAGACAAAGGTTGCTATGGGTTACAGGTAGCCAATCAGATATCAGCTTTTAAAGAGTTTGGTGTGGCATGTGAAGATTTTACTGATTCATTATATTAAAAGCTTACGGGCTTCATTCAAGCTTTAGTTTTCATAAGGTGCATCATCATTCATTTTCACAAATAGCTTACCAATACTAGACAGGGGGAGACTGCTGTTCAGTCAAGTATGTTTAGAAATAAAAAAATTATTGAAAAAGTGTAAAATTAAAAAAAGTGATTAATTTAACATTAAAGCATGACTAATTTCAAAACATGTCATTCTTTTTGTACATCACAATAAAAATGAGTATAAATACACATGTTTTATCATTTCACTCTTTCCTTTCAAACACAGGTCCCCTTTGTGAGCTGAAGCTTGTTCAAGCTAACCCGTTTGGTAAAGTCGGGGATTTGAGGAATACTTGGATACTTTTACATACTTATTAGCATACTATACTGCGGATCCTGAAAAGTTACATTTATATGTCAAAGATGAGGCAACAGAGACTGTAGCTTGGCACTATATTTTGACAGCTCTGTTAGCTTACCACTTGTGTAAATAAAAAGTGGGAAATGCTAACTTAGCTTAGCGTCTGACAGAACGGCAAACAGCTCTGAGCTGGTGCCACCTGTCAGACCAGGCGCTCTTCTGCCAACATCCTGTGCAGCTCATCTTTAGCATAAGGACCTGGAGTCTTTGAGACCAACACATTTAAACACACTATGGACCTTAGGCCTGACCCAAATCTCAGTCTGGGACTGAAAGTGCTCACACTTTACAAGTGAAACAGTAACAGCCTCATCACTAACACACACGCCACCGGGCAGGCTCTTGCACCACCCATCTGTCTGTAGAGACCCTCTGTACGGCCCCTCTGTGGGACCACTCCATGGGACCCCTCTGAGTTTGATTAGGAACCCCAGACCGGTCCCTTTGAGGCAGAGCTCTGTCCCAGTGACAGTCTAAAACAGAAGCGCTCTGAGGCTAGTATAAAGAGGCAGCGTCACACACAGTATTAAAGAGCAGGTTCAGTATTATTCATATAAGTGGCTGCTAAACGTCTAAGTGTGCGACACAGGCCTGCTGTAGACACACCAAAGGAGCTGGGCTCTTAAGACTCTGTCGCTACGGTCTTTCCTTTGGCATGAACAGCATGAAGCAAAGCACAAACCCCATCCTTATACAACTTAAATTAGCTTGATTATCACATTGACCCTAAAAGTGATTTCCAAAGTACTTTACAATAGCATAACTGGGAAGCTAAATACCAAGGCAAAATGATTGTACATCCAATCCCCAACTGGACTCAGCTTCAGTGAAACCTGCTGCTGGCTGCCATCCACAGTCATGTTTTCTCTTTTACAGTAATGTTTTTGCATGTCTTCTGATGCCTTTTCATAGTGGTTCCGTGAGGTCATTATTGGAGTTTAGATTTGCAGTCAGCCGCAGTTTGACCTTTGACCCCAAGCAGCTCTTCCAGTGTGGAATGATGAGGAGGGCAGGTCCGTGAGGAGGTGACAGAGCAGGTAGAGTAGGTAGGTCGTTGTACGCGAGTGAGACTGAGAACTGTAGTTATTGATAATATTTACAGTACAGCTATATCTGAGGTCTACTGAGGTGTTCTGAGGGCTGGCTCAGACTGAGGGAGATAAAAGAGGTATCCAGTGAGCAGGAGAGGACAAAACATGCTTCGCTCCTTGGCTTTTTTTTTTTTAAGGGTACGTCCACATTAATGCACATTCATTTACAACTGCAGTCTTGTTTAAAAAAAAAAAAAAAAACATGTCCAGAAACTTTAATACTAATGAGACAATGCAATACTTAGTACACTGCATTACACATTTTGGCTTTTGATTGTCTCCTAGATGTGATTTTTAGGTGCCCCTTGCCCTACCCATTCCCCTGAAAAATATAAGGAAATCAAAAAGGTTCTATCCTCTCTCCTCAATACAAAAAGGGAAAGATGTGTCATAACAGGGTGCCAGCCAAAGGTCATTGGTACAGGCTTTAGATCATTTTGTAGGTTCACATATTTTTGCTTTGAGAATAAATGGTACAATATACTACAGCTCTTATAAACAGGGAAAAGGCTCATGATTTGTATAACATTTTGGGCGGCTGGCCAAGATAAGAATTATTTTGTAAGTGTTGTAGACGGCTGTAAAAAGTTATTTTCCTACCAAGAAAAAGTGAGAAACCAAACAAAACAAAAATCCAAAAGAGCAGTTTATGGATAAAAATGATTTAAAAATAAACCCTGACAAGCCAGATGGTCTGATCCACAGAACCACCTTGAGGAAATAGTTATTTATTGTAAAGCAACAGTATCAGCCTATCCTGAATTTTGCCAAGATGGACCAAGTGGCCAAAATGATCTAAAGAAAACATGATCTGATATGTTTATTCAAAGTTTGCTAGGCTGGATAACATTAAATCATCCTCTTTATTTTCTAAACTTTATTATAAATTTATTATAAATGTGAAAACGCATTAGTGTGGACGTAGCCTTTTATCCCGAGTTTGAGTTGGGTAGTTCCTTGAGACTCAAAGCATGTGTGCAGAGAGAGAGGTATTGAGTGGATGAGGAGTAGAGTTGATACGGACAGACCCGTTTTGCTGTCCCGTGTGGTGATATCATGACTGCAGATACGACTGTTTATACATAGAGGCGGGCCTATATGTTTTTACTAAGAGGAGAGAGATGTCTTTGAGCCCCTGCTGTTTGGACCCGTGCGCCCCGTAGTCCCCCTGAGGTGCTCATTCGTCCTCCAGAGCTTCGGTCTTGATGTCGCTGGGCACGCCTCCGGTCCGGGACAGGGCCAGGATGGTGTGATTCACTGCAGCCATCTCCACGGCCAGAGAGATGGGGTCCTGGTGCTCCGTGTGTGCCGCGTTCTCCTCCTGAAAACAAATAAATGGAAAACAAGTTGGACCACTGCTGAGAACTACATATGCATGGGTTTTGACTTCCTGTTATTTGCCATTTTGACGACCACTCAAAATATCATATTAACGATCTAAAGTTTTCCATAATTTTGAAACCCATGGATGTAATCTTTACAGAGAGGTGGTTTTCAGATGACACAACACTCCTGTTGTAGAATATAAGTAGCAGGATAAGGAGAAAATCTCATTTCATCCCTGCAGGATTTCTAAACAGCATGAAGAGTAAGGAGGAGGCCCGTCATAATTAAAATTTCAGGATAATGGGTCAACAAACATTTCTGAGTACGTCTTATGAAAATACTATAGATATTTGCATTGCACTTTGGATAAAGGAAAGATTACCCTCTCTTAACCACTTTCAAACTCTGCTACCCCAATCAAAACGTTTGGCCCAAAAACTCTTTTTCTCCCGCTGGCAGTAGCTGGATGTGTACTGAGCACTTTGTCGCACACAATGAAAGGGAATGCAAATGTCAAAAGTAAAAGTCTGACATTTATACATTTTATCCGTGAAAATTTTCAGTAAACAAACCTGAAACCGCTCAGGCCTTCAAGTTTTACATTGTTGGATATAATCTATATTTTAGATTTCTTTACATTTCAAACGAGTGACCAGTGTTTTACTTATTCATGTATTAACTATCCATGTAACTTCCCTTATGAATCAGTGAAGCTGTTCTAAGATTACTTACAGTCAAACTGCACTTTATAAAACTGGTTCAAGTACCAGTATATTCTTTATATAACAAGGAGTAATTCACAAAATAATTTAATATGCAAAGGTTAATCCACACATTAATGAACTATTAAATGACCCCATAATGTCTTTTACTCATTGTAGCGACGTGCAGAGTGGCTCGAGCTTGTACCTGTGTTGGTGAGGTGGGCTCCAGTCGGTAAATGCCAAACGGTCGGCTCAGAGGTCTCTTGTCGAAGTATGGCAGGTCACAGGCCTAAACACATTCAGTTAACACCATTACTTCTGTTTCCACCTAATATAATAAACTACTATGAAAAAAAACAAGGATTAAAGAGTTATTTTTAGACACTTAATAAAGACTTTAATATCCAAAATACTGTAATGATGTAGTAAAAAAAAAAACACACAAACTAGGACTGCACATTATATTGTTGGAATTCTCAAATCGCAAATGTATTAGATAATATAATGTCCTCTGTAAAGAACAGAATATCTTGTCTTTTAATAGAAAAATCATGTTGTACCACAAACATGTAGAGACAATGAAATTCTTGTAGTTGATCAGTTCATATTTCAGTCTTTTCTCAAATGTTGAGTTGTGCACTCTCACAATGTGCACTCTGAACAGAATGCTACTTATTAAATACAAATTGTAAACTTTAATCTAATCCAATACTTGGTAGAAAATCTTTTTTTTACAAAATCATGAACCACAAACACAGAAAGTTCTTATGTAGAAAGAGCTGTACTGACGTGTTCGGAGAAGTCGTTGCCATCGATGTCGTCGCTGTTGGAGTGGCCTCCAGGACTCTGGACATCAATCCCATGGCTCTCCAGGATTGTGGCTTCTTGGAGGAACAGAATGGATTATTAGATCTAACGAATGGTAATGCATTTTGGCATTTCTATGCTATCTCTATATCTATCTCAATAGTTAGTACTCTCACAATAATCAGATCGTATTTTTTTCTATCCATCAGAAATGTCCGAGGTTAGAAGTATCAAGTATGAAACAAATCTTAATGAGCTGTAAAATTAAAACACATAAGAGCAAAAACATCCCTTGATATCCTTATTTAGAAGATGACACTGCACATCAGATTTTAGCAGCCTAAAGACAGTTTTCTTATTATTAAACTACATAACTATTTGATCATTATCCTGCTGTATCCTGACAAAACTGGTCCATGCATGATACAAAGTAGTAGAAGTAGTAGTGGTAAAGCAGAGGGCAGAAGTAGCATTACCAATGTTGGCGCGTCTTTTGATCTCTTTGCGGCGGTTGGCAAACCAGTTGTAAACCTTCAGGGAGGTGACCCGCTCCAGATCAGACAGCTTCTTCCCTGAAACACAAATGCATTCAAATCACTTCATTCAAGCCTCATAATCCCAAAACATTGAGCTATATTGTAATAATCTGAAGGTTATCCATGTTAGTTTCCTTACAGATCAATGAAGTTAAAGGAGCTGTATCTGTTTTGTTATGTAATAAGGTCAAATTTGTTTGGGCCTAGAAGAGTTATATGGTAAAAGCAGCTATTATAGCCATAATAAGGCCTCTGTAGGCTGTCTGCATCTAACTGCACAGAGTTTTTATTGTCCGCACCATGATGGCTCTCCGCTCTGACCTCTGAAAGTTGTGAACAGTGCTTATAAACTCATCGCAGTGAAAAATTGGGATGCCAAGAACTATTTCATTTTTAAGACAGTAAAAAATCTGATACACTGCCTTTCAATTTCAATTTCCGAGTTTCTCAAAGTAATTTACACCTACAATATATGCTACATTTAAAAGACAGGATGAGCTAGTTTTTTCACCTAATTATTTACAGAGGAAAAGGTTCTAACATAGAGAATCTTAGACATGTATTTGTGTCATCACCCCATTATGAGGAATGAATTCATAAACTCATTAACAATAAACCCACGTAATACAGTGACATGCTCATCTTCATTAAAAAAAATACCTTCACTTCAGTTGAGCCTGTGTTGTCGTACCTGGTTTCTGGATGACAGCGTTGCAGGCGTTGGCAATCTCCTCCCTCTTGGCCTCGTCTGGATACTGGTTGTCATTGAAGTAGCTATAAATATCAACAGACCAATACTGTTTTAATTAAATACCACAATGTCCTCAAAAGAGAGGCCAAAGTTTATGTGCACACAAACTGGTTCTCAAACATGTCGAGAACCATCTTAGACAAAATATGGCTTTCCAAGTTCAATATTCAAGTGAAATCAGCCCAGATTATAAGGAATAAACTACCTCAGGACCAATGCTAGATTTTGCTAATACTGAATGTGGACCTAACTAAAATAAACCAGGACTAAACCAAAACTAAACCAAGAGTCAACCAGGAATTAACCAATACTATTCTAGGACTAAACCAAGATTAAACCTGGACTATTGCAGTATGTTACCAAGACAAAACATGGACCTAAACTAAACCAGGGCAAAATCAGGACTAAACCTTGACTCAATCAGAATGGATTAACCAGAACTAAGTCAGGACTAAAAGATAAAACCAAGACTAAACCAGGACTTAAACAGGACTAAAGCTAAGACTAAAGCAACAGTGAATCATGACTAAACTACACTTCAACCAGGATTAAAAACAGGGTATTACTAAGACTACGTGAACTTAACTAAACCAGGACTGTGAGGACTCAATCAGGATTTAACCAGGGCTCATGTAGGACTAAACCAATATAGAACCAAGACTAAACCATGACTAGAATAACTAATGGCTCTAGCAGTAGATGTGCATGTGGCTCTCCTCAGAACACTTTGAAAAAACCCTGCTGTTGACCATTCCCCTCACCTCTCCATGACGGCCAGACACTCCTTCCTCCAGGTGAAGCGACTGCCCCGGCGCAGGCGGAAAGCTCCAGGGCCCGTGGCAAGAGGAGGCGGAGTCTGTCTCCACTCCATGTCCTCCAGGGCCAGAGGAGCAGGACGCATGTTCAGAGTGGCACCTGCAGGGGGCAGTGTTGCAATTAGTTTTAAATCATATTAATCATGTGGTCATGGGACACAGTTAAATGTATTGTACTGAACCATGTTTCAGACCTTATGTGCACAATTGTTCAGTGTATTTTCTGTGTGTTGTATGTTGGGATAGTTTTCTCCCACGGACCACAAATGGAACCCAGTGTATCTCTAGTACGGCTGCAAGTAACGATGAATCTGGTGATTATTTTCTTTGATTTTTCCAGCAGTTGTTAGATCACAAAAGACCTGTGAAGAGGAGGTGTTTGCTTAATTTGATCCAGATAAGCTAAAGAGGTGCTGCTTGAGGACATCTTGACCGAGTACACTTACAGACAAAATAGGTTTTCAAAAACACAACCGCTTTTTATGTTTTTGACGTAATTACTGCTTTGTCTACTGGCTCGGTCTTAAATAAATAAATGAAATGACAGAAAAAAACAGCCTCTCTTCTGCTCAACCTCAATGAACATCACCAACCACACACAAGTGCACCTACCCAAGGACATGAGGAAGGTCAGAGGGGCCAAAACTTATCAATAAAAGTGAAACTGATGTGTGCGGGGGTTTTCATACAAAGTTTTCAGCTAACTGCCCATGAACATAATTACACAATTATATAGTGTGCATCCAACCACCTTATACATAAGTAGTGCTGTAATAATGACAATATTGATTTACAAAACACTGCAGTCCCAGTTATGTGCAGATATCATAAAAGTGAAATAGTGTTAAAAGAACAGAGTGGGGGCCCTAAATACAGAAAGATGCAGAGAAGTTGCTGACACACACAACAGCTGCAGATGGGTGCTTTATTGAAAAGGCTTTGGATGTGTGATTTTTTTCCGTTCTCAACACAAAGATGAAATTAACAAATGTACTGACTGTGCAGAAGCTTGTCCCTGCAGGAGGAATTTATGCGAGAAATGCGTGTCACTTCTTGCAGATCTCACAATATATCCTGATTATAAACTTAGTGCTGACAAGGACTCTGCAGCGCCGCTTAAATCATGAGCACAGCTAAAGAAACCGCACAGAGGAGCTACACCTGCGTTTGCACCCTGGTTTATGTGGTCTACTCACAGCAACACAGTTAACACAACACAATATACCAAAATGTCTTCAGAAATTATTTAGTACTGCTACCGACTATTTATGTTACTAATATAATGCTAAAGTATTGCATGCCCAGGGAAATGCACTATAAACTTTTATTCACCTCATCTTAAATACAACGCGTGCACTACTATTTAATACCATCATCCTCGACAAAATGTTATGTTTTATTTTATTTATTGACACTGTCCTGACAGTGTGTACAACTGTATTTATTTTAATATTTTTCCCAATGACAATAAAGCATTTAACTGAAAAAACAAAATGTTGGAAATGAAGTCTTAATATTTGAATTTGTTAGACTGTTAAATAAAAACTTGCAAACAGGGCCACAAAAAGCAATGTTAAGTCCTGAAAATCATTATTGTCAGACTGCTACAGATTACACATAAGATTAATTGCAATCAAATGTGGCAATTTTAATCTCTAAAGGATGGAATATTTTAGGTAAAATAATGTCCTTGAGTGCGAAATTTCCAGCCTATCATGTATAAATTATCATGTATAAAATCGGTTTAAACCTGTGGACCTCTAAAAACATGTTCTGAAATGAATGGGATTCTTTTATTATTTGAATCCACCCAGTTTAAAACATAAACTGCGGACGGAATCTCAATGTATATATCATATTACTTAGACATATAAAATTAAACAGACAAAAAATATATACATTTGGTCTAATTACGAACTAATAAAAATTGCTTTCAAAATTAATTTCCTGAACAAAAACAATACTGACTTTTAATGCACAGTCATTGTTCATTGTCATTGCATATAACTCTGTCAAAATCTTCACCCGTAGTACTGAAATAGTTTGAAATTGTACTAACATGACAGCACTAGCCGGGACACAGTAGTATTTCTGAAATAGCAGTGGCTCGTGGTTCTGCTGACAGAGCTGGCACAGCTCCATAAGGAGCAGCACAGAAGAAACGTCTGCCGTCTGTCTCTCAAGGCAGCGGGCGAGTGAGTGTGTGTTTGCATGTGTCCCGCATAATAAGGCCTTCTACCATTAAAAGGGGGTTATATTATGTTGTTTTTTAATATTTTCTACCATGATATAAATAATCTTGTTCCTTAAAAATCTTACCTAAAGAAGTTATTTATTTATTTACAACAAACAATTACTCAAACATGCTTCTATTAAACAAATAAATAAAAATATAAATAAATACAATTAATAAAAATAAAGTTTGCTCAAATTTCAGGAGTAGAAAATGCTTGTTAATATCCCTTAATCCATGAACAGTTTTATAGCAATTATTATGAAAAAAAGACAAGACAGTCATTTTGACTGTCAAGTTCAAGAGCTGCTGTTTGGCGCGTCTTTTGTAAGTCTGTTTTAAAAGGTTGATGAGATAAATCAAATGTTCACAAAATTGTATAACTACAGGTATTCTACTGGGATATAGCACTACTATCACAGATATGACATCAAACTGAAAAGCTTTTTAGTAACTTATCAACATGGATGAACGCATATCTATTTTACAATCACAGACTAAACAAAAAGCAATAAATAAATAAATAAATAAATAAATACCAGGGAGTGTGCATTCTCCATTTTGAAGTGTATGCCTTACTGTAGAATTAAGGCTGCTCGTTTTAATGGCGCCTGAGCCTCATAGTAATTTTACATCTGTTGTCATGGCAACGATAAAGGGCAATGTATTTTTAAGGGCAGAAAATGTTTCTTCACAAAAAGGTTTAGATTATGAATACCAATTTGACAGAGCAATTCTTCTGTCAAGCCATGTAGAAATACAGACATCTTCTACACAAAGCACAGGGTGCATTTTACGAACTGTATTTTAACACTATAGGATGGGAACATGTCCAGCTTTTTCCTAAACAAGCTGTGATTCAAAAATGTTATTGTTAAAAAAAAAATTAATTAAAAAAGAGCTCAAGGGGCGTTTGTCATTGTCATTGAAAACGTGGTGATGTATATAAAGGGGTGACTGTAATGCATGAATTAAAAATGCAAAGACACAAACTATTTTGAGGTATAGTACTTTTTGCAAGCAAATAGACAAAAAACAAACGTATTCTAATGATACCTCATTGTACGATTAAAATATAGCCAGATCTCTTTGCAAACACCATCTCATTGGATAACAGTCACACACAACTATTTTGAAAGTATCTAGTAAAAGATAGTGAGCCAGGTTTGGCTATCCAAATAAGGGCATATTCCTAGCGGAGAACTAAAAGTAAAGTACAAGAACTATGCGAGGACTAAATGTGCACATCCCTCAGGGGGAAAAATCTCTAAATCAAACTATTTTGAGCCACGCAGCTGCACCGTTCAACAATCAACAATATATTTGAATGTGCAAGTCTTTGGCCACAAGAGGGCAGCACCATAAGAACTAGAGCTACATCCATACAAGGTGACAGCAGTAGACCTGTCACGATAATTACTATATCGACTTATCATTCAATACAAGTTAGATGGAATAATATATATTTTTTGCGGTCAGTATTTATTGTGGGGAATGTTTTTTTGCTCTACTGGGAAATTTTAGGTTATTTTTTGGCTATGTGATAAGATTTGAACTGTAGAAGTTTAAATTAATAATTTCTATGAGTGATTGCAGATACAAACTAAGTACTAAAATGTTTCATGTTTCAATGTTTTGTTATTTTTATTGCAGTTCATGCTTTTCTTTTTAGATATTGTAGATATGGAATAGTTTTTGTGGTATAAATCTGCTATTGGGTTGTTGTGTCAGTGGCATAGATTAGTTTCAGTATTATCGTTGACTGTCTATATTTACTTCAGCAATATACCGCACTTCAAAATGTGTTATCGTGACAAGCCTAGACAGCAAAGATTACAAGATTACAGCTATATTTTACTTGACCCATGATTAGTACAATGCAGCACTGTTAGTTCTTGCCAGTCATGTGCAATAAAGTAATAAAGGGACTAGAAATAGTGAAAGGAGAAAGTGCTGCATGTGAGAAGATGCTTGGGAGGGTACATGAGAGGGATGAAGCTGTAGCATAGTTACAGTTTGCGAATGTCTGCAACTGTCGAAATGTTGGGTTTTTTTGGACGGCGTACTGTTTTATTTTGTTATGAATAAACATGTATGAATAAATATTTGAATTATTAAAAAATACACTCACAAGCAGCAGGTATGCAGAGTGTATTGACGACTCACGATAATGAGTTTTGAAGTAAATATTGAAACTTTATGCCACAGGATCATCACAGTATTCACAGTCTTTATTTCTAAATGTATTAAAAAATCATGAGCTGCAGCAAATATGAAGTTGAAATTAAATACTAACGTGCATATTTACTTAGAATCTATAATGAGTCCTAGACAGTACTTTTTCGACCCTCTATGGCTCAAATCGTATCCTACTAAAAGAAAATTACAAAAAAACAAAACCCTAGTGCAAAGAAAATTTACACAATAAATATTAAGCCCACCCAAAAAAGTAATTTAGTAACATAGCAAGTATAATGACAGGTGTAAGGACAAGAACGTTCTGTAATGATGGTAGCAGGGATTGAACCTCAAACTTTGGGTTAGGAGGTGAATATCTCAACAGACGAGTTACCATTAACATCTGCCTCTTTTATAAATTCCTCTCACTCCATCTTAATGAACCTGGATTTGCATGTTAGACTAATATCATACATCCCAAATAGCAGAGGGCTGATTAGCTGCTTAATAAGCCAGTCATTAACGAGTGAGAGCTCCAGCAGAGGTGCGTTACATTGGGGCAGGTACACAAGCTCCTCACACACTTGTATATATATACTCTCACTTGTATTCAGCTTTTATCACTTCTAATTAACAGTCTGTCAGGAGGCAGCAGGTAGACAAGTGGGTGCTATCCTATTTTTAAGAGATCTAAACAACTATTTTTACTGCCAGGTTCAGCTGCTTCTCTTAAGGCTTTCAAAGTATGGCTGTCGAAGCTAACACAATAATCATGTGTTAAAGGCAGCCCACTTACAGTGAGCTGCGAAATGGGAGACAAGAGCTGGAGTTATTTTGAAAAGATTATGTTACTTGAGTTATTTTCATTAATACATTATTTTCTTCTTTTTATATTTCAACACAAGTACAACAAGTAAAGAAATGTGTTGGGTGTTGCTATGTGCTGCTACCTCCCCACACAAGATAATGAACATACTTGTCAGAGCTGAAATACTAAATATGTTTTCATTGTGGGATATTTTATTGTGTAAACCTAAGCGATAGTATTTGGCTTTCCAAGTGCGACCAGATCGAAACCTGGACTATATCAGGCTGTAATTAGGGCTACAGTGAGACTAGAACAGGTCTATACTTAGACTAAACTATGGATAGGTACATAGTTTCTAAATCAAACAGACTACTGATTAAGCCAATGGAAGAAGGAAGTCAAAAACATTCTTAGATTTGTGTAATTAAACAAATACTCAAACTGCAGAGGGCCTCACGCATCATGGAAGAAACACTGGTGTTTATTATAAAAAACTGTATCACTGTTATAACTCCATATTATGTGTTTACAATTGATAAAACTAATATGTTGGAATTTAATTCAAAGTTTTACATGTAAATACAGGTTCAGGACTAATATCTTTAACATGAATAAACCAGCATGCAAGACAATATGAATACTTTGATCTAACCTTAACCCTCTTTCATTGATGCCATGTTAAAATTAATAAAGATTGCATCAGTCCACAGCTGAACTCCAAATGCCCCATCATAAATCCTACTTTATTCTAATACCTTATGTAACAGGAAATAACCAATGAGCAGACAAACAGAACAGTCCCGGTGCGGTGTAATACCTGGTGTGGTCTTCTCCAGAATGTACCAGCGATAGAAGGCCCTTTTCTTCTGCTCACTCAAGTCTGACCCATGCTGCAACAGCCAATGAGAGATCCGGCTCTGGCTAATACCTGCACAGACAATCAATAGTTATTTTAATCATAGCTAAATTTACACATGTAATTTATTACAGACGCTATTTGTTTCTTGTGTAGCACTTTAGGGTTGTCCAAAGTATTGAAAATCAGATCCTAATCAATACTAAAACTAGTATCGAAACTGCTCATTTGAGCAGGAGTTGATACAAAAAAGTCGCATTCACAGGACAGAAATTAACCTTTCCTGAGCTGCTTTAGAATGGTCTTGAGCTGTATCAGAACAAGTATAAAACTACATAGTCTAGTATACGTCCAAGGACCAAAATGGAACCAGCCTGGACGACTGAGGGGTTACACATATAAAACCGCATGGTAATATAAAAGAAAGTACCATGCTTTAATGTTGAAAATCACATTCTATTGTTTTATTATGATCATAATATCTGAATCAGTATTGAGTATCGAGTTTATTCCTTAGTAATGAAAGAGTTTGAAATTTTAGTATCAAGACAACACTAGTGGCTATAGAGAACTGGCAAAAATTTTGGGGAGAATCTTCTATTCATTTTGCTTTGCTCAAACAAAATGTATAGTACAAATTGTTTTAAAGTCTTTTGTTGTCACAATGACAACAAAGAACCAAACACTTATTTCTATTCTGTAATTATTGTGTTGATAATTGTTGAATCCTCTGACAATTAAGACTGCGCATCCAGGAAGCTACATTTAAACATAAAAAGTGAAATAGGGGGCTGTACAATGGAGAAAATTACAAAACACTTTGATTCACAGCTCACCCTTTTGTGAGTCTTTGTGTCTCTTTAAAAGAGCAGATTGTGTAATTAATTAGGAATTGTTGAGCATCTCAGCTTGGGAGAAAAGTTATCATCAAAAACATGGCTGTGCAAAGACTGGAAATGGCATAGTTTTGGATAAGCAAAGAAATAATAATTAAGAAATATATAGTCTCATCTTTTGTTCATCATATATCAATACATGTATTTATACAGTGTATGTATCTATGCCAGTCATTTCTATTATATAATATATATAATAGAAATATATATGTATAATTATTATGTTTTTTTTCTATTTAATTTGATTGGGAGGATGTACTCACCAGTCACCTGTGCCACCACGGCCTGAGAGATTCTCCTGTTCCCCAAAAAGGCCTTGATCTCCTCCTTCACCAGACTGCTCTCCCTCCTGCACAGTGCAACCACCACGCACACGCACACACAGACACAGACATACACACACACGCATGCACATTATGTAGAGGTCATTCTAGAGAAAAGAGTATTCATGTCCAAAGTGTTTAACATTGTTCAACTGTTTTTAATTAAGTAAATACATTTTAGTTTGCACTTTGACACATCTTCCAGCTTTGAATAACATATCTGGCATGGTGGCATAGTGGTTAGTTCCCAAAAGGCAGCAGTGGGACCATGTGTAAGGTGTGTGTGTGAGGGCTGAGGGAAGTAACATAGTGAGTGTGCATTATTTATTTGGTCTATATATTTGGACATGTCCACTGTATTTATTTGTGCATATTATTGTTGTTTAAACCCATTTAATACTACATTTAGCAAAATCTGACCTTTTAAAAACACTAGGGCCTGGTGTTAGCCTTGGCTATAAACACTGTGATACCTAACTAACTAAAGGGCTGGAGTTTGATTGGACCAAAGGAGTAAAGGGGGCAATTCTTCCAGCTTGGTAAATTACTAATTAAAATACTCTATACACTGAAAATATTTTTTCTTTCATCAATGTGTGAGAAATATTCAGAAATCATTTGAAACTTACTTTCTAACCTCCATAATATCACAACCGAAGGACACCCAGCACTAATAAAATAAAATAGCACCAAGGCAATACTGTTTCAGACAAACCAAGCTCTTATATAGAGCATGTTTGGGCTATAAGCACATGAGGATAAGAGAGGAATGGACAAATATTTTCAATGAATTCTGTTTAAAAATCTCCTTTGACACGGTGAAGGCTACTCATTCTGCATTAAATTTTCATAGAGACATGTAGCTATGGACTCTACTGACTACACAAATGATTTAAAACTCAGGTGGCCAATTTCTAAGATGTAATTTTTGTGATTGCCCAGTCTCCAGACCTGAGCCAGAAACAGGGTCCAACTTGACCAGAGTCCAAAATCAGAGAATCAACAAGGAAATATTTTAACATATATAAAACAAAAATCAATGATATATGTTTTCAGCTGTAGATATAAAACCATTCATTATATTTTGCCTTCTAAAGCCACCTCAACACGGCTCTGTTTTTCTGCATTTTAATAGAAACATTTCAGTGGCGTTTTTGCCGAAGCATAATCAGAGCCACACAAAGACGAGGTCTTTCAAATCAGTGGTAATCATGTGTTTGTTATTTTCCTCATTTCATGTAAAATGTAGCGCTGGTCTCCTCCTGTCTGGGTGGGTAAATAAAAAAAGCCCAGAACATGCAGAGACTTGCAGAATCGGAGGGTGGTGCGTGAACACATAGTGTACCCACCCTGCTTTCTGGCACCGCGCCCAATCCGCTCCCCTATACATCTATAATAACACGAGGAGGACAAACACAAACACACATATTACAATCTTGTTCACAATGGCACAGAGCTGGCAGACACACAGACTGAAGATACATTTGTCTGTCCAGTACAAGGTATTTCTACATAGAGTAACTATATACAGTACACTATATACAATGACTGCAGCCTACGGACAACACAGTCTCACAAAGTAAATACAGAAAGATGCAAATTAGCGTCTAGGGTGCAAATTAGAGTCTAGGGTGTTTTTGCAAAAAGGAGGACATGACAGTAAAAGACACAAAAGCTGTGAAGATGGATGGAGTGAAGGTAAAAAATGAGTAGTCAAAAGCCTGTAAAGAAAGATATTTTTGAATAAAGTTAATTGCTCTCGGGAAAAATTGGGGGACAAACTGTTAGCCAATAGATTTTTAGAGGTATAAACAACACAGTTAACAAATTTAAGACCACCACATAAATATATGAGATTTTGTTGTTTGCAGAGGAGTTCATGTTATACCATTTTGACAGGCTTTTTAGCGTTTAATCATAATTATATATATGTGTGTGTGTGTGTGTGTATAGATAGATTTTTTTAAAAATTTATTTATTTATTTATTTACTTTTAAAATTATTTTGTTTTGTTTTGTTGCCTAACGATGCTTTGTACAAAGTAATTTTTACAGTTTCAATAAAAAAAATCTTTAAGGTGGGCAGACTGGGCACAATAGTGCAAACTTGTCAGTTTCCGTAACATTGCAGAGCACTAGTACTAACATAGGTCTAAAATAACAAATGCGTCACAAGTTTTTGACATCCAGCATCAATATCCTCCTCAGCGGTCTCATGCGGCATGGCTAAAATTAGAGCCTCAAAAGTGCTGCTTGTATCGACACTGGTGAATCAATGTAGCACAAGCGGCTGTACAAGGACTGGAAGGAGGAGGGGGAGAGGCAGGGAGAGAGAGGGAAGAGGGAAGAGAATGGGAGGAAGAAGAGAGAGGTCTGAAGGGGGGGAGAGGTGCGGAGAGGAGCGGAGAGGAGCGGAGAGGGGGAGGAGAGACAGCGAGAGAGGGGGGTAAGAGAAAAGGGGGATGGAGAGAAGAGGGGTCAGAAGGAAGAGAGAGAAGAGGGAGATAGAGGGAGACAGAGGAGACAGAAGGGGGAGGGAGGAGAGAGGGGTCCGAAGTAAAAGAGCAGGGAGAGATGAGGGGAGGCAAAAGAAGAAAAGTAAAAAAAAAGAGATGTAGGGGAAGTAGAAAGTGGTAGTGCAGGGGGCGGAAAGGGTAGAAAGTGGGAGAGAAAGGAGTAAGGGAACAATGGAGGAGAGGGGAGAGAGAAGAACAGGATGGAGGAGGGACAGAGGGAGAGGAGTTGGAAGGAGGAGAAGGGAACAGGGAGAGACAGTAGAGCAAGAAGGGAGAGACGGAGAGGGTAGAGTGAGAGAAGGAGAGGAATCAGAATGAAGAGAGATGCAAGACTGAGAGAGAAGGAAAAGAGAGTGATGAGAAAGGAAAGAGAGCTGAGGGTGGGAAAGTGGATGAAAAGGAGGGGAGAGAGCAAGGAGAGAAAGGGGGAGGGAAGAGACAGAGTAAGAAAGTGAATGGGAGAGAGACAAGAGGAGGAAGGAGTCTTAAGTGTTGAGTGTGCTAGCTGTCATCACCGAAGGCCGAGCCCCCCACCGACCGACCACAAGGAAACATGCACTTTACCGAGAACAAAAAGTGTCAAGGGCTCCGTGGGATTGTTCGACGAGCTAGAGCACCACGTCACGCCCCCACAGCTTCAGGGAGGGCGACAGGCGCAGGGCGACAGGGGCGACAGGCGCAGGCGAGCGGGGCGGCTGAGTGCTACTTAACTTTGTGCTCCATCAAAAACCAGGACAAGTGCTATAAAGAGGAGGGCTGCACTGTACAAAAGGAAATATGTCACGAGTAAACTATTCTATTACCATAACAACATGAAGTAATATGATGTCCCTTTAGTCAGTATGTATAGTGTAACTGCTAAATAATTTATTGCAAGGTATATTCTTAGTTGTATTCATATTGTAACTGATGGCATCAAATACACGTATTAATATATTTGGTATAAAAGTGCGAATGTTCAAACACGCAAACTCAAATTCAGATGCTGTGGATGAAAATATTTCTTTTTGTCTAGACTTTTGTGTGCTTATTTCCCCAAAAACAAAACAGTTATTAGTCAAGACAAAAAAATCACACATATTTTAACCTTAAACTAGTGCAAGATGGGGGTTGATTGGTTGTAAGTCGAAATGTGTGAGTTCTACAATCACAAATGAATGACTTAAGTCATTTTTAAATGGTACAGTGAAAAATGTTTTATTTGAAAATGAGATAATGTGTGCTGATAAGTAATCTCAACAACTAGATTCAGTTTTTCTTATTGTGGAGAATTTAGTCAATCCAAGGAATCAGCAAATTATACTATAAAAACTCACACTTTTGATCATTCCACCAGGACATCAGAGTAAAATCAGCTCAATTAATATTAATTATTATATTAATATTAATAATAATTATGGGTTGCTTCCTAACAAAAGGTGCAATATGTAACTTTTTTATCTCAGTAGATTTGCTTTGTGTGGAATTTTCAACAGAATGGTATTAAAACGTATCTATCTTCATGGAGAAAAGCAAGTGACACCAAAATCAATGTGAATCTAAAAACTACAGCCAGCTAATGCAAGTAAATGTTACTGATATTATCATTATTAACCCTTAATGAATTTAAACAGCACAGCAAAAAATAGGTTTAATGTGATTATTCATAATTATTTGACATTTTGAATCAAATGTGTTCTTTCGTAGAGGTTCATAGCAGGCTACCTTTTTCTAGTGCTACAAATTGTCATTTTGCCAGCTCGTACTTAGCTAAATCACATCACCATCGCTAACACAGCTAGCTGCTTTTACTGCGGATGTATTCAACAACATAAATGCGGCCACTGATTAAATGTCCACCACAAAGTCATGTGATATCATGCAGACAAAAAACTTTCATTTGGAAAGATATTGGATAAGAGAATTTAAAGGATTTACATATTTTAGATTAGTATTTTTAAAAATTCACAAGAACATACACTGCCAAAAAAAGTCGCCACCAAAAAAAAAGGTCACACACACACACACACACACACACACACACTAATATTTCGTTGGACCGCCTTTAGCTTTGATTACAGCACACATTCACTGTGGCATTGTTTTGATAAGCTTCTGCAATGTCACAACATTTATTTCCATCCAGTGTTGCATTAATTTTTCACCAAGATCTTGCATTGATGATGGTCGAGACTGACCTCTGCACAAAGCCTTATCCAGCACATCCCAAAGATTCTCAATGGGGTTAAGGTCTGGACTCTGTGGTGGCCAATCCATGTGTGAAAATTATGTCTCATGCTCCCTGAACCATTCTTTCACAATTTGAGCCCAATGAATCCTGGCATTGTCATCTTGGAATATGCCCGTGCCATTAGGGAAGAAAAAATCCATTGATGGAATAACCTGGTCATTCAGTATATTCAGGTAGTCAGTTGACCTCATTCTTTGAGCACAAACTGTTGCTGAACCTAGACCCAACCAACTGGAGGAGGTTTGTACGTATTGGCTTAGTTAAAGCCAGGTGGTAACATTTTTTTTTTGTCCAGGCAGTACATTTAAAAATAGATAAGTGCAAAAAAAAACCACCTCCTGTTGTTATATACATGCCAACATCTGGAAAAAGTCAAAATGAGGATGGCGATTTTCCACCAAGTCACATTGCTTTCTCTTCACTTAATTGTTGCACACTTGATCAGTAGCATAATGCAGTATAAAACTCAACAGCAATTACTGAATACAATAATCAGATTGTCTAATTAAGTTATGAAATAGACCGATATACCAGTTGGACAATACAGTGACAGTACTATATTGTTTAGGCCAAAACACCTCAGGGCACTACACAAACTAGACACAGCTCTTTTATTGGTTTGTAGTGAAACAGGGCTGTCGAAGTAGAAGAAATTATTGTTGTACTATTTTCTATTTATAATTTACACAGAATAAATTGATTAAGCAGTAACTATAGTTTATAATAAGTTCCTCTAATTTGGAGAAAATCAAAAGCAGCCCTACATACTGGCCTCAAAATATAGCAAACTTTTCGGCCAGAAGTTACTCTAGAATATAAACAAAACCTCCAAAACTGCTAACATTATCATCATCATTTTAAAAAAAAGTCCAATCTCTTCCAATTGTCCCTTTCCCCTTCTCCTGTTTCTCCTGTTAACGTACTGGCTAAGTTAAGCCACAAATATCACTGTCAAAAGATATGAAATGCCAACTTGACCCTTCACAGTAATCCTCCCCTAAAGGCATTATATAATTTCTGATTAAACACTTACAATGTAATTAGCCACACATTAAACAAACAATAGAGCCTTTATGTTTGATATTCTGCTGCCAAGTCACAGGATGTACATCTCCGTATGGTACTCACTGTGAAACGCATTCATCACAAGTCATGTGCTCCAAAATAATCAGTTTCTCTGCTATTTTCAGCTTTTTATAGTGAATTTACTGCATTTCAAGGATGTGATGGAATAATACCACAATTCAAAAGTGCACACTTTTTGCTTTGGGGCAAATTGCTAAGAGGCAGTTTTTTGCATGATGACAGCAGTACTGCTTTTCAATTACTATGGTATGAAAAAGTAAGATTTGAAATTTGCAATCAAATTTATTTTTCAAGTTGCTCTATGTAACTTTTATGGCGGAGGGCCAGCTACCTGCTTGTCTCCATGAAGCTGTTATTGCCTTGCCTGGAATGTTCACAGTATGGCACTAACTGAATGTACCTCCATGGAGACAAACAGGTGAGGTCACTAGTCACATGTCAGACCTGTGGAAAGGTGACCCTGCTCACAGTAAGTATCCATGTTTTACAATGCATTTTAGTAATAAAAACATGTCAGACTGCGGAACATTTCATGCAAACCAATAATATCCCCCAACAGGTCACTCACCCTCCACCATAAAATTTACACAGTGCATCTTTAAATTCATAGTTTTGTGTATACTGTGCTTCTAGTATTGATGCACAAGAATACTGAGAAAACATATACTTGAATTGAATCAATAAACACGTCTGTGAACTTTGAACTATAATAACACATTACAACCTCAGCTGCACACAATGACCCTATACAGTAACTTATAATATGTACTGTATACAGTATCTAACTGTACATTGTATGCAGTTTGCACTGGGTCATTAAGTTCACAACTACAAATCACTACAGACAGTTTACTTGTGCCATATATATGTGATTGATTTGGTTGGATTACTTATCAGTATGCTAAGATAGCATAATATTTGGTTTAGTTGGCACGGTTGCGATGCTTGTAAGTAATGGTGTAAGAAAAAATGATTAACCCAAATATCACCCAAAGTATACCATCATATACTTTAAGTCACATGAAATACAATATTATGATGAATAGTCTAAGTACCTATTCTGTAAAACCCTACCACACAAATGAACATATTTACATCACCATGCTACCTTTTATTGTTTTGAGCATGCTATATTCACTAAAGTATTAACATGTTTTATAAGTTACACTTTCGTTTTTGATGCCCTGATTCTCCCTTCCCTTTGCTCTTGCCATTAAGTGTACTAATGAAACTACTGTACACTGCATCAGGTTTGTCAACTTGTTGTGTTGTGAGCATTGGAGAGAATCTTACAACTAACCTTGAGAAGGCTTTGAACAGGGCCCGGGAGAGATCGCTAAATTACTGTGACATGCATTCTGCCCTCTTCAGACATGTTTTTGATGAGGGAACCATGTTATTATAACATGGTAGAAACTACAAAAATAGAAGAGACCGTTGATTTTGGTCATAAGACTTGCCTTGTTGCCAGTATCAGGATAAATCGGGATTAATGTGAACTGTAACACTATTATCGCAGGTTAGACACAATGCACACCCCTACTTGTGAGTAGTACACAATAAATGTAGTAGTATTCAATTTCGAGCAATAAGCAAAATTGGAAACCATTTGGCAATTGCACTTTTATAATATGACAAAGATGTATCAAAAGCAGCTCAGCCATCTTGACACAGTTGAATTCAGAGTGCTCTCATTCCTCTGTGCTGCTGGCTCCACAATATCATCAGCAAACCACAAATTACCATTTACATTTCCTCGCGCCGTCGCTGACACCGGTTTGAAGGTGCTCCTATATGTTACTATGGAAACAAAGACCCTACTTCTTGGTTAGCTGCGGGCTACGGCAACTTTGAAACAATAATTTAATCTTTTGGAGTCTGCACAGTTTTTGCTGCATTATGAAACAGAAATATATAAACAAGGCACAGATGCCGCATTAATTAAGTAAAACAGTAGCAGGATAATCTTCCCAAATAATGCCATTTTAAATGCAGACTGTAGAAGAAAGGGAGACAAAAGTCAGTCTTGTTAAATATAAAGCATAATGGCACTGGTCACCCAGGTGTGAGAACCAAGGTAGCCACAGTTGCCTATGAACCTGAGTATAAATATGTTCCTAATCAAGGTAAACAGAAACACAAAGAGATAAAAACTGTCTAACTGAGGACTAAAGAATAAGATGTCTATAATGGGCAAAATGCAGACTCCAGAACAAAACATACTGCTTTTAATTATGATTTAAAAAAACAAGTATAGACCATCACCTTAGCAATAATCAAAATATATCAATATAACAATATATATCAGCCATGCAATTAATGACGAAGACTCAAACACATACAATAATCCACTATGTAAAATGTAAACCCTACACAAACTATATCAGTGACTAAACATCAGTCTAGCTCCTTCTGTTGCTGTACAGCAGCAACCTGCCTTCAACATTAGTCAATGTATGACTAAAAACAGAAGGTGTCTGGTAGTAAACTCCTCAGTAAAGCAGGTGCCAGTAGAACATCACAACAGAAACTAGTGCAATTATCATACTATGCAGTGTTTGACTTTTGTACGTTGATATGTTTTATGCACAAAGAACAAAAATACCAGAAGAAACTATAAGACAGAACTTGTCTAGCTCTGCTGAGCCCTCGCATCACTTTGCATAAAGGAACCACTGAGCCATTCACAGTACAAAAACACTGGAGACAAGACAGGTGGAGTGTCTAAGGATACAACAGCATTACTTTGCTTGTAGCAGGCAAACAAACCACAAAACTTGGTGACTCTCTACCAACTGAGTTACACTCGTAGTTTGAAACTCTTTTTAGCTGAACGGCAAAGAAGCTGATTTTCTGCTTCAGAGGTCAAGAGCATTGGAAACGAGGCCTAGAATGACTTAAGACATCTTCAGCAGAAAAAGGACCACCTCAAACACACACTAACACTGACAGACAACCCGTCACACATTGGAAGGAAAAAAGGAAGAATTAAACAGTAAACACACAGCTTTACACAGCTTTACGCATGCATCAAAGTATGTGAGGCTGAACACTAACCACTATGCCATCCACAAACATCCAAATGTCACAAAGCAATACATTCCCAACTCCAATTACGTCCTTCAACCCAGTACCTTAAACTCCCAGTACTGACCTCACAAGCTCCTCCACCTTGTCATCGATATCCAGGTCCTCTTCCGTGGGCTCAAACCCAAAGGCCCGTGCCGCAGCTGCACTGTTCACCGGGTAACGAGGCGGGGACAGTTTACCGTTGGGTGTGGCTGCCAGGCTGTCCCGCCCGTTCTGTGCCAGTGCCACCAGTGACACGGGCGAAGGCAAGATGGCCGACGGAGGAGGTGGGCCTGGAGGAGGGGATGTGTCATAGCTGTTGCTGGGTGACGGAGAATGCGCTCCACTGTTGGCATACTGTGTCTGGGTGGAGGTGGAGATTTTGGCGGAGGTCGAGAGGTCAGTGGCATTAGCTTCACTGGTGCTGTTGCCGTTACACGCAGAGGAGGCAGACGAGGCAGTGTTGTTGTTGAACGCTGTGGCGCTGTTGGAGGCAGAGTTGTTGGTGCAATTGTTGGCCCCGCCCACTACACCATACAAGGAAGAGGAAGAAGAGGAGGAAGAGGTTCGGCGGCCAAACTTGTCCCCATGCTCCCGGTCCAGCCGGTCCAGAGTGTCCAGCGCATGAAGGATCTCCTGCTTGGTCATCCCCGAGCGACGCAAGCGCTGCAGCAAATCTATCTGTTCAATAGTGAAGCGTGGCTCCTCGCTCAACTCAGTCATCCTGCTGCAGGGCATAAGACACAACTCACTGTCAGAGGGAAACAGGAAATACAAGAGGAAGTTAGGCAGAAGTGGAGGAAAGTCAAACCCAAGGAGAGGCAGAAAAAGTGCAATCAAGAGCAAAGAGCAGGGAGGAAGAGGAGGGAGAGATGAGACAGTTTACAGGCTGGAGGAGGCAGCGGAATGGGAGGATTAAGTGGGAAAAGAACATGCGGTAGAGTTGCAGATGGAACAGAGAAAAGCACTGGGGGCGAGTTAGGAATGAAAGAGGAAAAACTGCAGGAGGGGTAAAAGAAAGAGGCAGCAGATAAGAAAAGAAGACGTGCCAGAGACACAAGTGTGAAAGAAAAGGAGGGAGGGGCAGGGCATAAAATCTGCTATTTTTGGGAAGCAGCAGGCAACGCACGCAGAGTGCCGGAGTCACCTTGACAGCTGATGCTATCTTAACATTCTGACTGCCGTTCTTTAAGAGCTACAATATATCCCCGGCTCGGCACACCACCCACGCTCTATGTTTTTCATAAGCAATTTGCTGTGCTCAAAATCAATGCAACTGGAATCAGACTGCGGCAGATTTTCCATCTTCTGTGCCAGCCCGACCTATGGCAATATGATAAATGCTTTAAAAGGGGTCACTGGCATTTTTCTACATCTGTGTTAGTGCAAACCCCACAGAGGACAGAGGGAACATTAAGTGAATTCAGGCTGTGCAAGAACCACTCAGTCTTGACATGTATACTTTTGTTCAGCGCTAAGGCAATTTGGGAGCATTTTGACATTCTGCATCCAAACAGTTATAGCTGAAAGCTTTGATATTCACAACTAAAGACTAAATCTTGTTGTACTCATTTATACCAGATATACAATTACAAATATGCATGAATGAAAATTATAATCTAAAACTTACAGCTATTTATGCATGAGTTGGAACAGTGGATATTATTATTTTAGCATTAAATATCATAGTCATATAAGCGTAATATAGCGTATCGAGCTATGACAACTCAACTAATGCTTAACCTCTTGTACCAACTGTAACTTCTACTAAACATTCCAAGGTCCGTGTCATTTTAGGGTCCCCTCAAAGCTTAATTTATTTTACATTGTGTAGCTTAGTAACGCTGGTGATTGAACATTAACTAGTCTACTAGTAAGTTGCCATTGCAAATACGTAAATCATTAGGAGATTGTAATCCATTCAAACGAAACCTTAACTTGTCCTGATGTTACTAGTTAAATCCCAGAGAGGTCATGTCGGTCAGAAATATGCTCCTCAAATATGCAAAGACTTTACAGTTCTTCTGCTGAAAGAACAGAATGTGCTCCAGTGCTCGGAGTGGACAGGAAAGTTTAATGCCCTACTCAAGACACGTTTGTGTTACTAATGAGTAATAACACATGTAATAACACAGAAACATGAGTACACGTCTACTTCTTCCTGTTCTTATTCATCTACGATCTCAGGTGAAACTTACTTCTAAGAATGATTTAAACTGCAGAGAATATCTGGTGTATGTTTATTTGGTTGCATAATGTACACTAGGTTAATTGTTTAGATGAGAGTTGTCTTGCAGTAAGAGCCCGTGTGTGCTTTAAGCGCTGCGGGTACACCACAGATGATGCCAGCTTGCACGCCCTTTGCCCAAAAGCTAACGACGCTAGCCAATGTATGCATTATGCACGGCGCAGTAGCCTACACTTAAACATTTTATCATGGCGGTAATGTTAACAAAGAACTTATTCATCCCGTGGTTGTTCAAAGTGACATTTAGTAATTTGAACTGACAGCAATCACGGGCATCTTCACACAGGGACAAACTTAGCATTCTCAGAGGTAGCGTACAGTTGACAGACTGATTAGCATAACAGGCTAGCTGTGCCAGCGCTGATACTAGCTGACGTTAGCCGTCGGGGCTAGCAAACGTTTGATATCAATAACATCACTTTCAGTGTTACACAGAGTAAACTACATGACTTACCTCTCTTTCCAGTCACAGTACCATTTAAGTTGACAGTGAGCAACGATGCGCGGTGTGCCCACTGCAGCGGAACAATGGAGCGATATGGAAACAGTGCCCCGTCCGACCCCTTTCCAAGGATTTCTGATCAGAGGCGAATTATTTGCCTTTCTGCTTTGTCTGTCTGACAACAGCCATATTGACAACTTACACCTCTGTGGAGCTGCGAGGGAACTGTAGTTTTCCTCTCTCAAAGGCCTCCACCAAGCGGCCGAGCGGGGAGCTCCAAAAACTACAAGTCCCTGAGACGAAAGCGAAGGAGCACTTCTACAGTTGTCAAAAAGAGACGCAGTTTGTGCTGTGGCCACAGCTGGAGCAGCGGGAGCGCTCCTCTGTCTGTGCGCTCCTGCACCCGGACACGGGAGGACACAACTTTCACGTCTCACTTTATCTCAAAACACTGTTGTACCGCTGTTGTTTTGACAAGGACAGAGAATAACATACCTCATGTCTAATTTTAAAGTATATAGGCCACCGAGCAGGAATACATTGTAGGTTGGATTAAGCAAAGGAATGAATTTATCATCGGCCTTTAATCCCATGTGAAATCCTATGTTACAGGCAGCACTGACATAAAATTATCTATTGACAGACATTCAACTAGAGTCAGACTAATCAAAATGCTTTATGACACACCCTTGTGTGAGGTCTAAAAAAGGCCACCGTATTGTTGTAATGCATCATAGACATCTTCTAATTGCCTTATTTGAGGTTTGAATACAACAGTTCCTCTTTGAGCAGGTTATAAGGAATCATGGGAGATTAAAAAAATGCTATGAAAATGGCAAAACACCATCAGAATCAGAATCAGAAGAAGTTGTATTGCCATTGTCAGTGAGCAAAGTGCACATAGAACACACACACACACACACACACACACACACACACACACACACACACACACACACACACACACACACACACACACACACACACACACACACACACACACACACACACACACAAACACACTGAATAAATACAAATCCAAATAAGGGCATGCAGGAGGTAGAACATATATACAATAGCAGCATCAAACAACAACAGTGCAACATGGGTCATTTAGTGACCAGTGTTATAAAGTGTCCAGTTTAGTGCAGGTGTTATGAAGTGAAACCAGGAGTGGAGGAGGTATTATGAAATCAGGAGTGCTGTCATTAGTCCTAGCCTATAACCCTCAGAAACCCTTCAGTGATAACTATCCTGACTCTCTGTTAGACAATGCAAACACACTTTGTCGCTATACAGCATACATGCATATAATAAAGTAAAGGTTCCAAAAGCATGCATGTTTGTCAGATTTGGCTAAGTCTCTTAGGCTAGTGTGGTGTTGTCTTGAGTTTTTGCGTCCAACCCCCATACACCCACAGGAGCAAATGTAATTGTAAGTCCTTTTGCCTTATGTAGGTCCTGATGAAGTTACAGTTTGCTTTTTTTCTTTTTTCAAATATGTGTTCAAGTGTAATGGAGAAGCACTTTAGCCACTAAGTTTTTTGAGCTGGTGAATAGTAAATAGGAACTGTCAGCACTAAAGAGACAAATTAAGAGAGCCTTTATCCCGATGCAGGTGGCTGATACAGCATGGGATTCAAATGGACTTTACTAGTGAGGCAGATCCAAGCAGCCATTAATATTTTCTGTGCTGTTTGTTATGCTGTTCCTGCACCTGCATTGTCTCGGCACTACGCTATAACATTATGCTGAATGTGATGCAATTTACCACTTATTTTTTCTACTTCTCTAAAATATTATTTTAGAGTAACAAAGTAAATAGAGTCTTATAGAAACCCAATAGGCTCTGACTACTAAATTTACCTTAAAATTTATGGTGAAAAAAATTACTTGAGCTTGAATGAATGAAACAAGGTCCCACAATTGGCTTAAATGCAGGGCTTGCTACGCCCTGGGAGTGGATCAGGGAGGAGTTTAGAGTAGAGCCACTGCTCTTTCACATGAATAGGTGTCTCATCCTTGTTCAGACTGCTGCCTTCATGACCTGATCCAAGAAAAGCAGAGGAAGAGAGTGTCTTTTTTGTATTCTGTCACTTCTAGTAAATAAAGCTTTGTGTCAAGTAAACAGCATTATTGCAGTTTATTATAGCAGGAAAGAGCCTCTGCCTCCTCTCCTTAACAACAGATGAAAGCCTTTAACACTGAGCATAGAGACAGTGAAGATGTGTTAATAAAATGTTGAAGAACGATATAGGTTAATGCAAACATATGGAAGGTATAGACATGAATAATGCATTCGTCTTCAATGGTACAATAGCTTTGGTGACAATTATATTTCATTACAGCGCTATAAAGCTCAAATCATATTCTAGCGTTTATACTGCCCCCTTGTGACCGTAGAAAGATATAGCAGCCGCACAACATTAAGACAAAATTAAACACTGCATTTTTATAACTCTTACTGCATAACACATGCCACTTATCTAGAGTTAACATTTTGCAACAGGACTCAAACACGTTGAGATTCACATGGTGTGGACTTTTTGGGAAAAGGGTTGATTTTAGAAGGGATGGTTTGGTTATTATTTTTTATTTATTTTTACAATATTTTATTCATTAGCCGAAGGATGTGGTTTCTTCTGCAAAATAAAAAAGCCCATAATGTTTGGTTTCAGATGATGTCATTCAGGTTTAGCATTTCTTGGGAATGTAATCAAAATTGACTGTGAGTGTGTGACTGACCTAAAACAGAATAGGTTAGTCTGTCATTACTGTGTTATTCGACCACTCACAGTTTATAAACAAGCCTTCTGCTTTCTTCAGTGTTATAAAGATATGTTTAGCTAGTTAAAGAACAGACTAAATGTACACTTTTTCCATTAGGCCATGGGCTACCCCTTTAAGGTGAGAACTGTTCATCTGGAGCTTCCTTCCAAGTTTCCTATTTTCTAAGACATCCTTATGGACTCAGTGCGCAGCTGCCCAGCCAACATGGTCTGATGCCTGGAGTGGATCCACTTACCTGCATGACTTTAGCTTCTGTTTCAAAAACTACTTTTTACTTTTTATAATCAAACTCGACGTACGTTTTACCGAGCTGTTTCACGGTGAGTATGATGCTCGGATGTGTCCTGAGTGAAAGCGTGCAGGAGAAAGCTAACCAGCTGTTTTGGTTTGGTTAGCAGGCTAGCAACGGCTAACATGAACTTAGCTAGCTTTAGAGGGAAAGTAAGCAGTGGCGGACTGTTTTACTACTAATAAACTAATTAAATACATCTATTTAACTATAGTGCGCCTGTGTGTGTTGTAGCAGGGCTCTGGAGGAATTAGGTTCACCATGATCGGATCTGTGGGTCAGCTGTGATATGACACGAGGCCATTGTTGTTATGAAAACGTCATAACAGATGATCAATACATCAGCCAAAGTAACGGGACTCGTGTGTTTTAATAAAGCTATTCTCTACCCACATATTTAGTTTTAATAACGACTAATTACACATAATTATTAGACTTTTTCAATTTTTTTATCCTCAAATTTTTTCAAACTAACTTTTTTTTTTTTTTAAATGTCTTTTTTTTCGTTCCTTTTCTCTTCATAATTTTCTCTAACTTGAAGGGCAAAATTACTAGCGTTAAAATGCTGATTTTGTGGTGTATGTGGTTGAATACAAAGGCTAGCTGTGATAATTAACTAATGGGCATCAATAGTGTATCACACCACACAATCTAAAAATCCTAAAACAGCCACAAATCGTGGTATTCATTTTTTGTAAAGTTTTTCCAATATAATAATAATTAAATAGATAGAATGTTGCAAATGTTATTAACACTATTTAGACTGCAGGGAAATGTTAAAAGGGCCATGCTATGCACTCAGCTGTCCACTATGGCCTCCTTTTGAGATTTGTTTGTTGTTAGAAATATTTCTGTCAAAAGCATTACCAGCCTAATCCTGGTTTTATCGCTTCTTAACGTCATATGAATGTGACCGCTGGTATTGGAGCCAATTAACAGTTTAGAAACAGAAGCTGAGATTGAAAACCAAAGGGTACTAGGTCAATGGAGGGGACAATAAACTAAGTGAGAAAACTGTCAGATTTTGGTCCGTCACTGTTACACCATCATAATTAGTCTTCAAGTAATGACTTAATGACTTATGTTTGTGTCTTTTTACAGAAGTTGGCCTTGTGAAGATCAAGAACAAGACTAAACAAATCGGTGTTGCTTTAAACTCAACACGGTGAGTACTTCCAAATAGTTATTGTAAAATTGTGATTGTTGGTGTGTGTCTGCAAAATGACCACTAGATGTCAGAATTGCTTTTCTTTTTTTTTTTTTTTTCTAATTTTAAGAACTACGCAGCTGTTTCCCATCTTACTGCACCTATTTTTAGGAAATATATTTTTTGTGGAGCCCATATGCAAAAGTTATGATGCCATCGTTTTCATGCCATTTGGCACAAACATTAGCTAATGAGAAGAAAGCACAAGCCTTTGGATCTCTAAAATGATCTTTTGATAACTATTATGAGAATCAGCTGACAATGATGATGCCCAGATGATTTTGTATATACCTCTGCAGCTGTTAATTCATGTTTATGTGTTTTATCTATTCTCTGTGTTGTTGTGGTCCAGTTTGGTGCATGTGCAGTTGATGGCTCTTTAGTGCAGGTGCAGCAATGAAAGACTTTGATAACTTTTTCTTACTGCTTTCTGCATAGAGGGGTGCATTTGTAAATGTTTTTAATAACCTTGGTGAGGAGTGGATAGAGACATTTAGCAAATTGTCAGAATGTTTTCATTTTTTTTTCCTCTTGAATGTGCGGAGGCTGTTGTAGAGCCAAGCATGTGTGTTGTGACCCTGTTCCTTAGGCATTGTAGGCTACCACACTTATAGCAATGTATGTACTTACTCCCAAATAACTTTGAGGACATTAAAGTCAGCCAAATAATTTCGCTTGTTGGTTATTGACGTTGTAGGCAGGCTTATATCCTATTGATTGATTTTGTTGGTCCAAGTTGTGATGATTGTGAACTGGTTTCTTCCTATGTTAAAGAAAAGTTTGAAATGTTGAAACTTGAACTTGTTGAAACTTTTTAGCAATGTGGCTCGTTCGAGTCTATGGTCTTTTTCTGAGGCCCATAATTCCAACAAATCCCACTGATATTTTAATTTGGCAAGCTACAAAAAGTTAAAGTACACAATATGCATCTACAGTGTAGTGTACAACTGTCTTCACATAGCCGCTATCATTTGACACAAGAACTGGCATCCTGCTGCATGACCTGCTGACCTGCTGTGCATCTGCTGCTTTGACAAAGTGCTCTGTTTGCAGTTGCTGATGCGCTCATCCATCTCTGCCACCATGAGCATAGAGGTTAATCGGGGAAAGGATTGGGCTGCCAGCGGGGCCAGGATCGCGCACTTGCTGTCTATATTTCAAAACTGTTGCACTGCATTCTTTGATGTTAGAGGATAGAGATGCTAGCTTGGATCGCACGGACCATGGCACCACCGTTGCTAATCTCCTTCTGTTTTTTTGCGGACACTTCAAACTGCTACACACTGTGGATTTGTGTGTTTGGTGCTGACAACGGCTGGCCAGGACATCAGCAGGCGTCTGACAGGGAGAGAGCAGTGTTTCCCAGCTTTTTTAAAGACAAAGTGCGGCACTATCAGTCACTGAGCTTGGATTTAGATGAGACTGAGATAAATATTATTCTTTCAGTGGGGATGTAATTGTACTCCCCGCTCACATTTCAAAAGTTTTGCTCCTGTCCTGAGAGAGCAATTTAACACTTCCAGCGTGCATGTGGGAAGATTCATGAGAAGCTGTCTGGCTTTCTTTGAGTCTTAAGTCAATGCAGACAGTACTGTGGCCTACAACTTTGTTTAACCTCTCAAATTTGAGAAAGAAATATTTAGCATTATTTAGTTCCTTTTTAAATTAAATTGCCCTTTGTTTTAGTAATATATTTATATACATTTTTTACAGCAGCTTTTTGCATTATGGTTACCTTGATATGATGAAAAAAATAGGAAAATTTTGCATAGTGAAAAGGGACCCTTATGGATGAAAACATCCAGCTTAGCCCAGTATGAAAAAACGGTATCCTGAGAACCTTATTCATTAATTGTACGGTATCCACCTTATTCATAATTGTATCCAGAATTCTTCTTTCTTTATGTGTTTTTGCATATGACTAGCAACCTTGAGAGCAAATACATTGTATGCAGATCACAAAACCCTTTTTCCCTCCCAGAAAGGATGCATTGTCTTGTTGGTGCACATGAACATTTAACATTTTGCGCGAATTAACCTACCCTATGTGTTATTTTATTTTTCTAGTTCTACAATGAAATGAATAGGATGCTACTGAGTGTGGGTCAGTAGCAGTCAGAAGTAAAAGTGTGCAGGGTCAGGGTGGAATAAGTTGCATATTACTCAAAACTCCAGGCCGCTGCTGTAGATATGAACTCACCTGGTTAAAACATAAAGATGAAATAATAAAAGCATGTTTTTGATGAGGCTTGGGGCAGAATTTAGCATATTATAGCAGCTCCTTTAACATCTCCAGATCTCAGCGAGGGTCCTCTATCCATCATCTCAGCTCCTATCTCTACCTCTTTATGGATGTGGTAATTGAAAGCACACTCGCTTATAGCCCTCCTCTACTCTTTCTTCCGGGCTCAGATGCGAGATAGGGCCTGGCTCTGCTCAGCCTGCATGTGAGAGTGATTATGTTCTGTGGCCACTGCTCTGACCAGCCCTGGGCCTCTGCTCTAAACCATATCGCAGCCTGCTCCACAGCTGTCACTGTTTGTATATTTGATATACTGATGGATGCCGAAAGGGAACAGGTGTGGTGTATTAGTTCCCCTGCTTTTTTTTAAGCTGCTTAAAAAATTCTGGAGCACAGTCAATAGAGATGTCAGAGGGGATCATGTCAATATATCACAATCTGACTTGTAAATGGGGCTTCACAGTTGTGCCATGGGAGAGGGAAAGTTTTTGAACAGTTTTTCCTGCTCTAGTTATTTTTAAGATCACTTATGAATACTAAAGATGTGCTATTATGTTTTGATGGTTTTGATGTGCATTGAAAATAACATGCATATGTGAATAATGCTACTAAAATGTTTGTTATTTTGTTTAGTCTTCTAAGCCATGTGCCACAATTCGTTTTTCTTACAGTTTTCTTACAGGCCACAAGAAAGACCTGGGCTTTGAAGCATTTGAATCTTCATGGTTTCTGTACCCTATTGTATTATAATATAATATTATTATTGCACATTGAAATGCAAATATAACATACCTAAATCCTGAAATATTTTTGGAGCTGCAGCAAATAATATAATAAAAAACATTATAGCCTTGTTGTCTCACCAGTCTGTGTTATGTGCTGGTTTCTATAGTGCTGCTCCATGGTTCAACCTGTTGTTAACCCAAACTCTATTTTGTATTCATAATGGTTCACATGATGTCGGCTTATATTATCTCTTGAAATACATGGAATTTCTGTTCAGTTAACCTTTTAAACTCCCTCCATGAACATGAACACAACAGTGTATGCTTTGGCATAGGAGAGTTAGTTGTATATCTTTTCTTGGTTGTTTTGCTCCGTAGACATGTCCCTATAGACAAGTCTGAAGAACACTGGCCCATTCTCCTTGACCCTTATAGCTCCACGGCCTGTCCCGTCTCATCTAGTTCAAAAAGCTCTGTTTCAGGGGGTCTACTCACACGTTAAAAATATTTTTTCCACCACTCATTTTAACTTGTCTGTAGTTGTACTTTGTTATTTAGAATCATTGTTGGTTATTTAATGAATGCTATCAGCGTTTTGTGGGAAAATGCATTTCCAAAAAGCTTCAAACATTTAGTGATAAATGCACAGACCAGTCAAGGTCAGAAGATTAATATGAAAAATGTGTGACGCCAATTTCCAACTAATTTTGAATTTGAATTTATTCATGCAAAAGATTAAACTTTCTAATGTAGACAATTAACCTTAGAGTGATAATGACCCCTTGCTGTTACATTTTATGATTTTAAAAAATGCTAAAAAATACATGTTTGCACAAATAATTATTTCAGAACACATAGCCTATCTTAAGGAAGACAGATTGTGAGCATACATGTTCCCACTGCTCTATATTCCCAGGTTTCTCAGAAACTTCAAAAAATGTTAGTTTTTAAGAGTTTATGAGGCACCAGTTACGTGTTTATGCCAAAGGGTGGAGTTTATAGAGGGTTTGTATGGTAACAAAAGGCCAAATTAAGAATTCCATTAAGACTCTTAACTAAAAGAGAGAGCTGTGAATGGCACAAAACAAACTACTGTAAAATAATACACTTTATAAAAGAATTAATAGGTAAAATAAACCCCCCAGACCACAATGACACCGGTGACTTCAGTACCACAAAATGCTCAAAAGTCCACAGCTCTAGGCTAGTCATTTGGATACCACTACTACACATACTGACTACTACTAACTCATCGTCATCTGCTTCGTAATGCCCTCTTCTCACTGTCCGAGGCAGCTGTGTCTTCTCTACCTCATCTTCTCTCTCATCTGCTATGTATGGTCTACCTTTTTTCTGCCTTCCTTCTACTTTGTGGTTCCCCAATCCCCAGTCAGAGTTTTAATTTAAATATGAGCTTCATGTAAACTTCACATTTAACTGCTAAAAAACTGAGCAAACAGATCACTACAGAGAAACTTTCAAATAGAATCAATTTGAGTGAAATATTTAAAGAGGAGGTATTACACAAAATACATTTTTGAGCTTTCTACCATGTTGTAAAGTTCTCTCATCAAAACATGCCTGAAGAGGGTTTAGTCATCCATGCATGTTTGAGTATTATAGCGATCTCTCCCGGGCCCTGTTCAAACCCTTCTTATGGTTGTCTGTAAGATTCTGTAGAAGGCTCAGCCCACAAGCCTATGTCATCCATGCTCTCACATGACAATTCTCCACAAATATACAAAAATATGATAGATAACTGTACACAGCAACTTGACAAATCTGATGCGATGTGCAATAGTTTAATTAGCAGAATGCGGAATGTGTTGTGATAGCGCTCTGAAGGAGGGTGACTTAACATGAAGAGCAAAGGGAGAGGAGACTCAGAGCGTGAAACTTTTGACTGTTAATACGTTGTTTTTTAGGAGAATATAGCATTTTCAAAAGCAAGAAAAATAATGAAAATAAAGTCAAGCTAACAACTAGCATGACTGACACAAATCATGCCCTTGTCAAATATGTGACCTCTCAGTGAAGGTGCTGTAAAGATTTTGTCTGTCGTCCTGTCACTACATACAAGCCCCACCTCCACAGGAACCTGCTGCAGATCCCATGTTGAGTAATGCCGGACATATGGAAAATGTAAGTCGCCACTGTGTCTCTGGGGCTCTCAACACATCTCTGTGATTTCCAACAGACTCTGCAACAGTCACTTCTCCGCGGCCTTGGACCCTTCCCACTGTGCGTCTGACAATGAAATACCAGGTTAAAAAATGCTGTACATTTTGTTTTTCAAGGATGCAGTCATTATTGCTCATGTGCACGTAGCTTGCTTCATATTTATCAGATGAATGAGGAAATGCAGAACCTGGTAATCAGAATTAGAACAGCACTATGATGTAATGACACATGTGGATGGAAATCTAACACAAGTTTGTGTTGCACTGTTGAAAAACAGTTGCTACGATACAAAATGTTTTGGGTGGGCATATTTATTTTGTAGCCCAATTAGTTTTGTATGAACTGATCTATTAAAATGAGCATATTAAATCTGTTTGTTTCGAGAACAATTAAATTACATAGGAAAAATAATGAGAATGATTATTTGTAAGTATCATTCCACATCAAGGACATTTGACACAAAGAAGACAGCAGAAATCCACTAACAAATATACAATTTTTTTCCTGAAGTCATTTTATTATTTTTAAAGGTGGCTGTTCTAGGATGACCAAGAATGGCTGGAAAAGATCCTACACAGAATGTGTCCCTATACTGTAATGCACATACATGTACAGTACGATTCTAAAAGATACAATATGCAACTTTCTGGAGGTGGCACATCACCTGAATTAGCCCATGGAAACAGAAAGTATACCGTAACATACTTTGGAACTTTCTCCATGGAGATAGATAAATTTAATGCCATTGTGGAAGATTATAGCCAACAACATTTCCATGGAAACAAGAAGAAAGACGCCCTTCCCCAGGCCAAATAAAAGTCAGGTTTGTGGAGACGCAAGCCCAGTCATGTTTTTCCAGTGCAATAAACACAATCAAAATGAAAAAAAAAAAGATAAAAAACTAAACAAAAAAAATATGCTTTTATTTAGTTTTTTGTTTTGTTTTGTTTTTTTTGGGAAAAAAAAAAACAACATGCTATGGAATTAAGTATTGGATAAGTGCATTGAATGTCTTTCGAAACCTTTATTTTAAGCTTATTTAATTTTGTAGCATCTAATTCAATCAGTGCTTTTTTTGACAGAGGGGACCCTGGTCATGCTTTCCTCAGTGTCTAAAGCTGATCTCCACCATATGAGGGTCCTTTTGGTGCCAGTCTACAGTGTGATTGCCAGGTGACTTTGGACCAAGGATGTAGGATTACATTTAATGCAGGAGGAGAAAAGATGGACCCCATTTTCTGAGTAACAAAAAGCACTCTTGGCAGCACACGGTCAAATGCACTTTGGCGCCTGAGCCAGATTGACTGTTATTGGACAGTTACTAAACATGTGTGTGCAGTGCTCTAAGGACATGGTGTGTCTGAGTCCATATTATGATTATGATTGGCCCAACATGTTTCGTGCTGTATTTCGTTGTGCATGTGTTGTTATGAATATGTAGTTATCCAGTCAAGTCAATTGGACATGGACTATATGATTGGCATTTTGTTTCAGAATGTAGTTGGCTGTTTACCATTTGTGTGTTGAAGCTTTGAAATGGAACAAAAAATACTTTAAATGGGACAGAATCAGACAGTGAGCAGCATTGGCTCCCGTTATGTCCTTAGTCAAGACACTTTACCCACCTTGCCGATATGAATGTGGTGTGTGTGAATAATTGGTGGTGGTTGTAGATGGAGATGGCACATTTTGGCAGCATCGCTTCTGTCCGTCTACCCCTAGGTAGCTGTGAAAATAGTTGCTTACCACCAGTGAGGTGTGGGGAATGAAATAATAATGTACAAAATTGTAAAGCGACTATGAGTGGGAAAACACTATATAAAATAAATGTATTTTCATTACTACTAGAATCAAGACTGGACCAGAACATGCAAACTTCACACTGTAAGGCCCTACCCAGTCCAGAAATCAACTAGGAGACCTTTTTACAATCACCATTTATGTGTGCTACCAAAATCCTGTGAGAATAATACCTTAGCAATATTATGTGCTAGGTTTAGAAACAAATGTTGTAAATCTTGGTATTTCTAAAATCTTAGCTCTGCATTTCTAACCAAAATTCATACAATATAAGACTGTTTTCCTGTGTACTCCTATTCTTCCTCCATATTTTCCTGAATGGCGTCCAGCCGTCTGAAGTCTTAATTCAATAAGAGACGGATGAGAAAAATATGCACATGTTAGACATATTTTGGGTTTGACGAGCCGTGGAACATGTTGAGAGTGCATTCTGTACTCCCCTCTGACTTCATTTTCCTTTTCGACTCTGTCCCATGCTGTAAATCGTCCCACAATTCCATCTGCTTTTTGCCTGAAACACTGAGGAGACTAACTGTCTTTTAGAGTGACATAGTCCAGAGTGAGTCCGGAGGTACGTCCCATGGTCAGAAGAAGGAGGAGGATGTGGAGGAACTGATGAGGAAAGATGGATCGACGGAAGCTTGTCAAACATGAGAGGCATTTTTTTGTTGAATGTTTTATGATGCAGAGATAAAGTGAAGTTAATTTAGTAGAGACTGTGCAGTTTTCTTTGGCATTGTGGTTAGATTGCAAAAAACAAATTGGATTACAAACAGAAATAATTGTTTGACTAGTTATGGAAAAAATAATTGCTCCCACGTGCACTGTAAAAATAATCTTTACTTAAAACTCATTGTGGCTATTAGGGTTGTCAAAAAATATCGAAAATTAGATCCTAATTGATTAGAGACTGACCGATATATTTGTTTGTTTTGTTTTTTCATGGCCAATGCGATACCAATACTGTTTAGAAATCAGAGCAACCGATGACTGATAAGCTCTGCCGATATTTTTGGGCTGATATATAGGACCGATTCTCTCTTTTCCTCAAATGATGTGATTTACTACAAAGACCCCTCAGCCCTTTTTACCAGAAACCTTTAAGAGAGCAGTGTATCACAATTAATGCAGTTGTCTCTTTGTATTAAAGTGTTAAAATAAAATAATTGTGTGTATGTTCTAGACAACAAATATACCAAAGCAAAATATCGGCCTATGCAGGAGATTTAAAGCTGATACACAGATGTAACCACATGGTAATATAAAAGAAAGTACTATTATTCAATGTTGAAAATCACATTCTATTGTCTAAATAAAGAGTGCTTTTTATTATCACTGTGGTATCGGAATCAGTATTGAGTGTCGAGCGTATTCCTTAGTATTGAAATCGAGTTTAAAATTTGTCTATCATGACAACACTAGTGGCTATAGCGTCTTTCTTTTATCAAATGAGGATGGTACACACTAAAAGATGAAGAAGGACAAAACAGGAATAATTCAACTTTAACCAGAATTAAGCCAGGACTAAACCAGAACAAAACTCAAATTTAACATGGTCTAAGTTGAATAAAGTCTAAGAGAAGCCATAACTCACAAAAACGTAAGTTGACAGATTGATGGGAAGTTTGTGCTTCTTGTTGTTCTTTAGCCGTGGATGTTTGTCTTTCACATTAAACCTGTTTAAGCTTGAACCAGTAAATTAGATTTGGTCTGTTTTTACTTTATGTTCTGCTTATTTAGCCTTCCACCAGCTTGCCCCAATCCCCCCCCCCCCGGCCTCTTTATTCCCCTCTGCAGCGCTGACAAAAAGCACGCTCCCTCCACCACATGCCAGTCTGATAAAGTTATTCTAACACACCTGCATCCTCACATATGGTCCATAAAGGCACATAGATGTACACATACCATCCATGACAACACAAGTGAAGCGGAGCAACATTTGGCTTGCATTTCCTTGGCAGTGTCTGGGAGGGTGGGGTAGATTGAAGCCATGAGGCGAATGGAGGACTTCAAAGCTGCCTTTTTGGGGTCCAGTATTCTCCAATGCTCATTACGTTGGCTCTCCTGTGGACATCATGTATGTATGATGTGGAGGTTGTTATAAGGCTCCAGGTTCAGGTTGTATTCACTGTTGGCATGATAAGAGGTTGGCAGATCCCCGCTGTTTTGGGTACAGCCAGGGTGAATGACGCTGCAGTTACCTTAGCACTGACCTCTAGCACAATGCTCCGCTTCTTGTCTGAAAATAAGGTAATTTTGCTGGTTGGGTTTGTGCCATTTTGGATGTTTTCGGCAAGGCAACAGAAACTGGTTTTGTTCAATGGTTTCACTGTGTAAAATCAGCACATTTTAATAAGACTGAAAGTACCATAGTAAATTAGACTGTAGTAGTGTTGTCACAGTATTAAAATTTCAAACTTGATTTTGATTCTAAGGAATAGATTTGATACTCAATACTGATTCCGATACTGAGATGATGATTAAAAAAAAAACAAAAAACACCTTGTCTTTAGACAAAATAATGTGATTTTCAACATTAAACAATAGTATTTTCTTCTATATTACGATGTGGCCTAATAATTGTGTAATCCTTCAGTCGTCCATGTAGGTTCCATAGTGGTCCATGGGTGTATACTAGTTTATGTGGTTTTACGCAGCTCAAGATCATTGTAAAGCTATTCAGGAAAGGTTAATTTCTGTCCTGTGAATATGACTTTTGCATCAGTACTCAAATTTGAAAAAAGTATCTAGTTTCGGTAAAAGTTTTAGTATCGATTAGTATTGATTAGCATGTAATTTTCTGTACTTTTGAGAACCCTAGAATGTGAAATTAATATTTTTGACTTGCTTATTGGTTTTTTTTACCACACTACTCCTCTGCGTCTCTATCCCAGAGTCAATTTTGTTGTCATATCATTATAATGATTTGGTAGATGTGCTTGCAACCTGGTCTGAATAGCTTGGGGTTGAGAGGATCAGTGACTATCCCAAACTCCCCCTTAGGTTTATCTCACTTACAAAAAAGTCTAAACTCTATAAAGGAGTACAACCATTCATATTTTTCTCTGCTTTGAATCCAGCATCTTCTATAAACCCGATGTTGACTCATTGCCTACAGGATGTGATACATTCTAGTCTCTTTCTCATGTATATTTTGCAGTAACTGTTGCTATGTCATTACCCCATTCAACTGATTACATGATAAAGGTTTTAATAATGATTAGGTTTGACTGGTATTTCCCATACCTGCCACGTTTTGTTCTGAAATACTGTTCTTTGCCTGGAAACATAAAGTTGTAATTTTGCAAAGCTCCAGCTCATAAATGTTTTGGACACAAAATGGATGAAAGGTTTACAGTAACAGAAGCAAAAGGTTCCTACGACTTGCATTACTAATCAGAAAATACAAGCCCTGAGCCATATCCTTGATGTCTCGTAAATTAATTTTTTTCCTTCTTGGCAAGAATCCTAAGGTCTTACGTCATGTGGGGGGAGTTGGGATGAGCTGCCAGCGCACTCTCCTCTCAGGATGTCCTCCACTGTCAAGGCCAAGGACAAGAAATGATTTAAACAGCGTCATGTAAACCAAAGTGACCCTAACCATTGTCAAGACTGATCTCACATGTTTTTATTGAAATCTTCTTGTCTGAAAGAAAGTTGTTTTGGGCAATTCATCAAACTTTAATCAAGATGGAGATCCAGGCATTCTAATCATCAATGATCAGTTTTGTCAATAAAAGCATGTGGTTTGGAGCAGAGGTCAGACTTTGGAGGACAAAATTGGGGATTGTTTTGTGTTCAATTGCACTAATTAAAAATCTATCTTGTTTATCTTCATGAAATCAAAACTTTAAGTTATTTTATTGGAAACTCGTATTCGTAATTCTTTATTTGCCATATCGCCCAGCCCTTACCTCTATAGCGCTGGATGCTATCGCCGCCAATAGACTCGCGGTTGCGGACTTTCCATTACCGTAACTCCACAACCAATCGTGCTATGATGTAAATTCAAACGTCATCTCAGAGCAGAGGCATGGGGCTCTTTAAATATGTTACTGTCATTGCGGTAATGTGCTTACATTGTCCCACGAAGATGACAAATCAGAGCGCAAGTGCCACTGGCATTCTCTCAGTCAGTTATTTGATGCATCAAAGGAAAAATAAGGATGGATATATAAAATAAAGGTAGTAGTGTGAAAAGAGGCAAAAGTACATGCTGATACTTCCTTTAACATTATTTTTATCGCAAAAAAAAGAAAAGAAAAAGTCTAGGAGAGCTATGATGGTCTATAATGCGCTCAGTCCTTAAAGAGCCCCATGCCTTGCCTTGAGATGCCGTTTGAATTTACATGATAGCACAATTGGTTGCGGAATTACGGTAATGGAAAGTCCGCAACCGCGAGTCTATCGGCAGCGATAGCCGGTGTTATAAGGAAAGCCATTCCACACAACTTGGTTGCAGATGTGTTGATGTGTTATTTATTTGTTTGTTTATTTAGTGCACATTTCCATCCACATTAGCTTGAAATTTTATCCATCTCTAATTACTTGCTTGTGTCTTTTGGCAAGACATGCTCTTTGTGGTGTGTGCGTGAGTTACTGGTGGCTCGCTGTTGGCGCAAATTGGCAACTGTGTTTCCATCAGAAAGCCTCAGGGCAGCTGTAGCCACAAACTTAACTTACCACTACCATGTGTGGAGAGAATTAATAATAGCCTACTGTAGTGCTTGGAAAATCTTGTCAAGCTTGTAAAGAGCATCATAAATTCAAGGCATCATTATACTAGTTGTTAGGAGTTGGACTTGCAAATAAGTGCACCTAAACGAATGTATTTCTGTTTTACATTTGACTGGGTGATATGAGCAAAAAAAAACAAAAACAAGAATCATATTGTTTTAAAACATGAATAAATTTCATGAACCTAAACAAGTTTTGTTTTTTTCAATGCCATTTAACAAAAGAAAACAAAAAAAAAAAACAGAACTGATAAAAAGCTCTATGCATTTTACTTTAAAATGGTTGTATTTGAAATACTTATATATCATTTTGATTAAAGTCTGATTAATTGCATAGCAGTGATTTTTAAGGTATAAGTTTAATGTTTAAATTGTGTTCTCAGAGTTGACCCAGGCCTGCTTTGTCTCATCTGTCCTGACCTGATCTGTGTACCATCCCCTTCTTTCACTTTAATGTCTTCTACAGCCAGGCCCTCGACACAACTCCCTGATGATGATTTGTGAACTTTTTGGCTCTGAGGTCAATCACATCCTCCTTTATGGACATGGGGTTGAAGATAAAGTTGTTCTGACATTACTTTGAGAAAGTAATGCTCTGTGCTATCTCTCCTGTCACTCTGACGCTGCAGCTCAGTACTTCATGATAGATGAATAGGTGCTGATTTTGATTATGGAGCAATAGCAGACATCACAAACTGCAGTTTTCACTTCACTACTGAGAAAACATTGGCTTTTGTCCTACTCAAACATCTGTGTCTTATTTTGTCATGGAATCTTTCCAAATGTTGTACACAATACAGTGTTGACAATAGTCCATGTTAGTTTCTCTTGGTTATTCTTGTGAAATGGGCCTGTAGTCTTTTCTTTTGATTAGCTTGTCTTTTTTACGATGTGTGTTGCAATCTAGAAATTGTAATGTGATTTTTAAAGATTCTAAAAGTGCTTATCCATGGGTTTCAAAGTGATGAAAAATGAACACCATTTCTGTAGCAATACAAATACTCAAAATGGCTATAAAAATAAATGAGAAGACCATGAATAAAATGAGAGATATGGAAGAGGTACAATTTGCTGCAAAAGATTTCAAATTCAGCTATTTAATATTGACCCTATAGCTGTACAATTGCTAATTGTGACACAAGGGATAACAGTAATATTCTTTTCATCAATCACTGTGATTATTGAAATCACAATGTAGTTTTATAAACAAAACAAAAAAACTTGCATTGACTCAACAAGCAATGCTCCAGGCAGCGCTTCACTAAGCTGATTAGTTTAGAGGAAGCTTTCCTTTAGACCTGTAGCTACTGCCACTTTCTCTTTTTCATGCTCCTCCATCTTATTTCCTTTTGGTGCGACAAACCAGTCTTTGTTAAAGTCATTATCACTTTGCCCCAAATCATGAAGGTCAGACCGACTTCCTCTTTCTTTCTCTGATTTAAGTGGCACTTATGTTGGCTACTGTAGCTAATCACATGGATTTATTGAGTGCATTGCTGAGGGGCTGGAGAGGCAGGGAAACCTTTTGCCCCCCACTGCAGGTGCTACATCCCTCCGTAGCCTTTGCCATTATTACAGCCGCTGATGGAAGGCAGCTGGAAGACCTTGCTTGTCCCTGGTTCTTTGGGGCCCCTCTCTGGTCACTGCCCCGTCCGGAAAGTTGTGGAGGGGGCGTTTACTGCCTGCTGACGCTCTCAATCACATGTCAGCATGAGGGCGGCTGCGGGGCCCCAGTGTTTTGCATATTCCAAGTTCACGTCCAGCCTGTATCCCTTCTCGTGTTGCCAGTAATTGGGAATTTTCACATGGGTTTGAAAGAGGAGGCGGACACTAAAGGAACTCATGAGGGGCAAACATTAACATTTAGCTTAGAACAACCACCTGGGCTAAAGTTTGCAGGGTTAGTTTTTGAATATAGCTTCATTATTTCACTTGTGACATAGCTTGGAACAATTTAGAATTAGTCTGTGGGTATATAGTTAAAATAAACCAACCATCATGGGTGCGATCATATACATTTTCGAGAAATGCAGGCAGAAAGATGGTTATTTTCATGACAGTACCAGTTATCAAAATTGAAGTGTACCCCACAGTTGAGTGATGCCTGACCTAGGTGAAGGTATACTTTTTTTCAGAACTTTGATTTCCCAGTTCTGTTCGCAGTGTCAATGTATTTTTGGGAACCAAACATACTCCTATCAAAAATATAATTAGTATCTGAGCCAAAGGTATAATTTTAGGTTTCTTATGTTCTTAAGGCTGGTCTCCAAGTATCTAACTAAATATCAGAGTTGTTTTCCAGGATAAATACAGGAAGTCATGCTCACAGCCGTACACACATATCTGCTCCTTCCCCAGACCCTCTTTGAATTTCCAGCTGATCACATCTTGGTTCTGGTTTGAGTGAATGCAACAGCAGGCCGGAGCTAATGAGCCACTGTGATCTCAGGCCAATGCCATCTATAGGCATTTAGCTGGACCATATCGCAATCACAGGAAAAGTGCTGTTCAGTGAGAGATAATATAATTGTGGATGCGACCGAATCGGAAATTATGGAGGGCGTATATATTTTCATAACTTAGTATGCATATTTTTGTAGAATAAAATCTCATTTAGGCCAAACAAATTGATAATAATGAGTGTTATCAGAATACTCACTTAAGGAATAGACTCAATACTCAATAACAATTCCGATACCACTATGATGATATAAAAACAAAAAAAACAAAACAAAAACAAAACGCTTTCTTTAGACAATAGAATGTCATTTGTAACATTAAATAATAGCACTTTATTTCATATTACCATGTGGCCATATTTCTGTGTTGTCCTTCAGATGTCCATAGTAACATGGATGTATCACTTTAAAGCTCAGGAAAGGTTCACTTCTGTGACTTTTTTAGTCAGTACTTGTTCAAATGTGTATCTAGTTACTACTAATACTAGTTTTAATATGAATATGTGTATTTTTTGATACTTTCGACAACCCTAATGATAATTATACATCTTCTTGAATTAGCTTCATCATCTCCTCTGCTGCTTTCTCTTCTCCTAATCCCTCTCGATTGCCCATCCTCCTTTTCCCTCACGTGACCTTTGCCCCCAGGGGTCAGTCCAGTGTTCCAGCAGAATGACCCCTGGTAATGAGAAGGCAGGTTAGCATCCGACCTGGAAGTTCTTTGTCCTCACCTCCTGGGAACACAAACAGACACAGCAAAGGCACACAGGAACAGCTGCAAGGTTCACCCAGCTCTGACGCACATTAGGTGCTATCATAAGCGGATCTATTATAGCTTTGGCATCACAACAGCGACAAAGGTTAGTGCTAGAGTGTAGAAAAAGGTTGTTTTTAATGTATAATTTCATTTCCCAAAACAAGGAAATGGACATTAGAAATTGCTTGAATGAGCTTAAGATCTACACATGGTGGTATCCAGGATGAAGTTAGCTATAAACCAAAGCTAAACTAAGTCTAAACCAGCCAGAACAACAAAACTAGGGCTGTACAATATATCACACAAGTATTGATATTGCAACATACTCTCCATCTGACAAAAATATACTTTTTTAAAAATTTTAAATAAAGTTGATCTTATTAATGATTTTTCCAAAAAAAAAAAAGTAAAATATCACAATAATATTGATATCACATATTGCAAAGTCTTCCAGTATTGTACAGCCCTAAACAAAATCAAGACATAATTGATCTAAACAATGACCCTGGCTTAGCAATGATTAACTAGGGAATAAGAATGAGCCATAATTAAAATGAATCAGAACTTACTTAGCCAACACTAAACTTCAACCCAGACTAACCAAACTCTGGCAAAAATTATATAAATGAGATACATTAATACTTATAGCACAATTAGAGATCCAGTGTCATACCTCATTTTTCAGTACAACATTGACCTTGGTGCTGCTGGAAAATCGCTGCATTTGCACAGGTTTATGATTAAGTCACTATGAATTTGGAAGGTCTTCTATGATGAGCCATTTGGCTGCTGTTCAAACTAAAGGTACATGAAGTCATTCAGCTTGTCGAATTTGTAATGGGATTAAGTTCAGGCTGACTTCACTCCAAAGCGCTCATTCCTGTTAACCCGTACTGCCCTATCGTTTAATTCAGACCCGCATTAAGGCTCCTTTTTTCGCCTTGTCTCTCTGTGAATCTCCTCTCGCCCCTATGTCATCTGATACAGGCTTAATTTGGAGGGTTTGAGTTAAGACATAGGCTCCTGTGTGACTTTCAGAAGCAATTTACATATCTGGCATGAAATCGAACAGCTGAAAAAAGGAACAGGCGCAGGGAGGAGCGGGTAGATGACTTCTGGCTGGTGTCCATTAAGTGCTACTGCGCTAATGTGCTTACAGACTTTCCTTGACTTTGGAAAACTTTGGAAAAAGGTCACCTACAAGTTTCTACAAGAGCCCAGAATAGATTTAGCAGCAGTGAATTAACAGTTGTGTTCATGTTGTGTCTAGATTGTGGCAGCTGTTAGTGTTGTTAGGACTAACTCAATTTTGATACTTTGAAAAAACTTGGTATCCAATACCTATAATACCACCAATGTCCAACTTTCTTTTATTCAGTCTATGCCATTTTGTCATTATCAATACCAGTTCAAATGAGTAATCTAGTTTCACATTAGTAAACTATGCACTATTTGATAAAGATACACGTTATGTATGTAATCATATTGTTAAGGATTGAGCTAGCCATGCAGTTTTAATACATTGGATGACCTTTTACATGTAAAATGCCACTGTACTCTAGTTTCAATGTCTTATGCCTTGTAAAGTTGTATTTCTCCAATGTTAGCTACAACTGCAACTTGGACCACAAATTCATTCATTTTCATAAAACAGTTTTCTCAAGGCTGCGTGCATGTTCTGGCTTTTCATGTTTGACCTAAAAGCTACAGTCCTTTGATCCCTCACAACTCCAGGAACCCTCTATTTGTACACGCAAGACCAGTGGAATCCTTCTATATACTCTGTTAGCCATTTCTCTAAACATAATCAGAAAGAGCAGGATTAGTGTGTCTTTACAACACTTTAGCTTGAAATTGACTGTCTTAATTGGGCCCAATCGGATGTTGGGTACACAGCGGCCTTGACAAACGGGTGCTGAGTGACGACTGGGTGAGGTGAGCTGGATGGAAAATGTGGTTTCATGACTGACTGAAAGTGTTTCTATGCATGAATGCTTCATGCCATTACATGCCGCCAGCTCACTGTATGAATAAATGCTTGGGAAGTATAACCCTGTGTGTTTAGTATTCCTGCAGCTGAATAAACAGTTAGTTCACAATACACAGACAAATTCAAAGCAGACATTGAAGTGACACGTAATGGCTAAATATTATTTTTGCTAGCCACTTCTTAGGTGGAAGATGAATGAATTTCCTAATAGAAATACATTATGTTGCACATTGTCTGCTTGACTTAACTTAACTGTGAGAATTGCAAGGTGCTGACAAGTTATTTTGACCTTAAAAGGTTGAATTTGGGCCTTTTATGACAAAGTGAATAATATCTTTAGGCCATATTTTGATCAAATAAAAAGTTAACCAAAACTGACCCTTGTGGGACTCGGTAATAGTTGTATACAGTTTTAATTAATGAGATATACTGAACTAATTCCCAGGTCAACTAATTGTTTTCTTTACATCTTCCCATGACAGGTAGCATTGGCTTGACAAATTCTGGTCCCCTTGTAATGTTGTGAAAAATGTACAGATTGGTTCACATGCTCATTCTGCTTGAAAACATGTCCATCACGCGTCCCCCCTCACCTGTATGTAAACACTGTCTGCAGGTCGCTGTCTGACCTGGGCCGCTCTGCCTGTCTGAAGATGGCTGGCGTTTGAAGGAAATGAGTCTGCGATGTACAGCGGCATTGCTGACATTCCTGCCCTTGTGTCATCGCGGCTAAAGCAAACAGCGGCTTAGGAGAGAGGATTTCAGCGCTGAGACAACAGATTGTTTGTGCCTCGGACAGCTCAAAGGGACATTTCTCTGCATGTGGAAAGGTAGGAATTCAGAGTGCGCTGCCATAAGCTAACACGTCTGAAGACCAGGAGGGGGCCAGTCTACAGATTATTAACTCTATTTCCTGGTAGGTGCCCAAGAGCATACATTTTATAGATTCTTAACTATAACTACTTCAGATATGGGACATTTTTTGATTGTAAATTCCATGTAGAAGGCAAACCATGCAGAAGGCAAACCTGTAATTCGTGGTATATTGGTAGGTATAGTGTCAGTGGCAAAAACATATTCTAAATCTATAATATTGTTAATTAATGTTGAGCTGTATAAATGAATAGCAGAATGCAACTTAGTTTGTGTAATTTTAGTTCATAATTAAACCTTCTACAGCTTAAATTTTATTATATTGCAGAAAAAATAACCAAAAATGTCCCACTAGTACAAAGAAAAAGTACCCATGATAAATATTGACCCCCACAAATTATTGTCTCATTAATAGTATATTGAACAATAAGTTGATATAGTAATTATTGTGACAGGCCTACAGGGACTACAAGCATGTCCCAGGAATCAGGTCCAAAAGCATGTAGGTTAGTTTATACACGCAGACACCGCAGCTCAACAGTCTTTCCTTGTTCAACTTGTATATAAAAGTACAAGTACAAAATGACAAAGGAGTTTGCACTATCCCCCAATAGTCCAGGTATGATCCATAGTAAAAAAAAAAGAAAAAGTTAATTATGTCAACAGGACAAATATATAAATATAAAACATTTTTTGTCCAGCTGACAGAATTAAATTTTTCTTTTACGATAACAAAGACTTTACATTCATAATGCACTTAACATTTATTCATGACTCACATTGCCGCTTTTGATGAAGTTATGCTCTCATCTGTCTGTGTGGTTTAGTTCTCGGTCGCACATGAATACTTGGTCATCTTAAATGTACCCTGGTTTATCATACAACTGTGCTTTTGCATATTACATACGTATTCTTACCTGTAGCGTAAAAAATCCCTCTGTTTTACTGTATGGTATTGCATTTTCACCTGATAGTCCAGTATGGTGAGGTTGGTTGTGTAGAAATGTTTATATCAGAAATGTGAGTGGACTGGGACTCGAGCCATATGATTTATTGGTGCACGCATGCTTGGTTCAGTTGTTTTAATGTTAATTTTATGGATTAATAGTGACCTTGGTAGATGAGAATTTTTCCTGAGATGGTTTTCTTTGAATGAAAGGTTAGACTTGGGATCCTCCACGTTCTGGAGTCCTGAATTGACTTCGTTTGGAGCTGCATTGATTATAATTATAATCTTGTGCTATGTGAAACTATATCATAGCGTGTTGTTTTGTTAAACCAATTTTGTACAATTGTCATAACAAAAAATGTACAGTTTTAAAACCGTGCAATAGTATCAGCAAAAGTTTGAGAGGGTGCACTTAATAACCTTTTTAGGACTCTTGTCCAAGAACATTCTCATGAATTATTGACCAAACATTTCCTTTCCTTATAATTTGATTTACGAACAACGTTTCCAGTCAAAATGGACATACCATTCTGTATCTCAGATCTCATGGGACAAATAAGAAAGCTGAAATGTAAAAGTAGAAGGTCGTACTTGGCTGTGTTTATTGTTAAAAATACACCCTGATTCAACTTTATCTCAACTTTTTGTTCTATATTAGTGTTGGTTTTTAGGTTTAGTTTGTATCTAGTTTGACTCAGATGCCCATTTGCCCCTATTTGATTGAAAAAGATCACTCTAAGACATGATTTATTGATTTAGTTTCTGTGGGGCTATTTTGTATGGAAAGTTTGAGAATCACATTATACTAGCAGCTACTCTTTCCATTTCCCTGTGTGAATGCCTTACGCTCCCAGTTGGACTCATTTAGTTGTCCGCACTGCTGTTCCCTCATCTTTGGGCCATTATTGCAGTTTTAAGAGCTCCTTCTGACCCCAGGTCATTAGTTTAAATTGGCTAAAAGTCCCGACTCTCCTCATCTGTCCAGATTTAAAACTCCCCGTGTGCCCGCCACCCTCTTCATCTCAGCCGATCGGCGCACACCTTGATAATTGGTGATGTGGACCATATGTTGTGGTGAATAGCTCTCTGTTTTGCTGCCACTTGGTCATTTCAGATTGTGGATGTGGAGCTACCTGTCTGCTTGAGGCTGCAGATAGAGGTTCTGACGCATATTATATTTCTCCACAGTATTCATATCTAACCTCCACATCTTTGCTCACCGGTGAATGACTGGCCTTGATATTTCTTAGCGCTGGCAGGACAACTTGAAAAGGCATATGGAGGTCTTAGGAATGACACCATTAAGTGATTTTATTTGAATTCTCAAATTTCAGTAGTTGGTGTTGGCGTACGATAGTTTCCAGTTTCTCTGTAAAGTGATTAGTAGACTGTGATTAATCACAGTTCAATTTCAGTCCTTATTTTCTAAATAGCAATTAGATATTTTTCACAAATTGTTCAGGCCTACTGTTAAAGATCATGAGAACTGAAGTGCACTCTGTTCTCTTAGAAGCTTTCAATCCAAAATGCTGTCACTTTCTGGAAGAGCTTGATCCATTGACACGCTTTTCTTATCACCCTGCTGTGACTGGACACTGGGATGACCTCTGAACTTTAGGGTCATGGAGTCTACATACAACCAACAAGAAATCAGCCAGAGTTTATTTATATTTTACCAAATGCTCATATAATGAATATAAACATGTTGTACCTTACGATATTACAGATGCAAGTAACCATTAAAGTTGAAGGCATAATTCCTTGTTAAATCCTGATTCAGTCCAAATTTAAACTCAGTTGTGACTGGTATGGGTCCTGGGGTCTTTTAAAAAATCAGTTTCTTACATATATAGTTAAATAAAACATAATGCAAGTTTTATTTTTTTATTTATATTGAGGGCCATTTCCTCTTGCTCTTTGCATTCTTGCTCCATGCACACGCCAAGGAACTGATTCATCTTCATACATCTTTGTCATAATCAATCACAGTCTAATAAATCTAAACCCCAAACTACTTGAACTTTGAGTTTTTGTGCAGGATCCAGACATGTTCAGGCTAAAGGTTAGTTTTTCTCTTCATTTAGGGTCAGACGAGCTAATGCTAAAGCTAACACCCTCGCAGACCTTCATTGGGTTCCATTTCCAGGAAGTAGCCATTTGTGTCTAACCTCTCCAGTTTTCCAACACTATGATATATTTTTGGATATTGTATATGGCCTTTTAAAGTTCACAAATTATTTTCAATTTAAGAAAACAGTTTCAGTAGTGGAGCATGTTTCTTTTTCCATTATTTTAAGTTGAAATATGGAAGATCCAGGGGTTAAAAAAGCAGGCTGCAGACTCATTTCTCCAGGACACTCACTCCGTCTGTCTGATAGCCCCACTACTGTCTGGGCTGGACAGGCTCCTGAGACTGTCCTCATTGGCCTGTCGTGCTAAGTAATGGGTGAGTAGGCAGGAAGCCTGTATGTAATGTACAACTCATTTACTACATTTGTGAAGTTGTAAAATGTCCTACGCTGAAAAATTAGATCAGCTTTACAACAAATGAACTTTACAACATTACAACAAATGAATATGAAGTTGAAGTTGCATATAAGATACTGGGGTATAAGTTAGATCTACAGGTGAGAGAGGACGTTTCCTTAGGGAAAATGCAAAATATATATTGCAATAGAACAGAAATCACAAAGAGTTGGTGCAATTATCAAATGGCAAAGGTTATTAAGATTTCAGAATATCCACTGTAAAGAACAAAAAACGAAATACCCTGTTTTTATAGAAAACAAATATCTTCTGAAATTCTTGTATTATTATCAATTATCAATTTCAGTCTCCTCAAATTTTGATGCTCCTGAAGTTGTTTACAATGTGCACTCTGAACAGAATCATACTTGGTAAACATATATTGTAAAAATAGTACTTGCCAGAAAAAAAAACAACAAAAAACAGAATTTCCCCCCCAAAAATGTACAACTTTACATTGGACAAAATCACCCGTTATGGCAATAGAAGCAAACAGCTGAAAGGTTCCTTGAATACTCCTTGTTATCAACTCTTACATTAACATTAACATTTGTATTTGTCAGGTTTGTTTGTGCTTAGCATCGATTCTCATTATAACCTGTTGTAATTATTTTGTATAATAATTAGGTTTACAGCTGTGTCTTGGTCATGGCTGTCTACTCCAATGCAGCTGCTCCTGCTCTGTACTTATTAGAGAATTTAAAAGACTTTTCCAAACCAGAGGAAGTTAGCCATGGTCTGGTCCACTGGTCTCACCGGCTCATAAAGCATAGATGTAATGCGTGTCAATAGTCCACTTGTTGATACCACGTGCTGCTGGGTCATTATTAGCATGTGCAGCAGACCGTTCGCTCCGCAGGTGCCAAGGTGTCATCCCTTCCAACAGGATATTACACCCATAATCACGTCCACCATAATAACTGCCAGTAAAGGGAGTCATTTATGGTAGAGGCCAAATGAATGAGTTACGATGGGAATGGCATTAGTTATAGTATATTCTTGGGGATATAGGGAATACATGGATGCAGTAGCTTTGCTTAATATATGGGAACAATATCTATAATAACTATCACTCTTAAGTAGTGAGGCCTGAATATACCATTTAAACTTTAAGTTTAAGTTTATTTGTCAGAAGAAATATCACTAATTAATGATTAGTCATGATTACTGACTCCATGGCCAAACAATTAACACCCTCTTGAAACGCGATGACACATCTCAAGGGGCTATCCTCAAAAAAAGAAAGAAATCTTTAATGCTCTCTTATTACCCTAATACATTACCATTCCTCTAGTGCTATGGTGAGCAGATTGATTGAAGTTAATCTAACGTGAAATAAACTGATTAAAAGAAGAAAAAAGTCACATTAAAAAGCACTTAATATGAATTTTTCTTGGAGACATTGAACTGAAATTACTTATTTTTGTTTCTAAAATTTAGATTTTTAAAACTATATTGTGACCTGGATAATTAGCAGTGCAATTACTGATTAACCAAATAACCTTGACATCCCCACTCTTAAGATGATATATTTTGTACTATAAATTTCACTATATTTGTATATCGAAGCAAAAGCATAACTTCCTATATAGCAACTATGCCACGTAGCCAGTACATAACAAAAACTGAACCAGGTTTACTGGGCTTGAAAAATTCAAAGCATATTATTTAGTATAGGCACATCTTTTTGTATTTCTGATAGTGCTGTTTTATGGTGCACATTTTCACCTGTTTCTCTTTAATCCTTCAAACATAAAGCTCACCATCGAGTCATGAATACCAGACATTATCCAAAGTATGTGCTCACAACAGAGACATGCTGACTTCATTATATAAACTCATATAATAGAGTTTATAGCAAGGCTTAGCTGTAATCTGGCAAAACGACGCAAGATATCACTGCGTATGTATGTTATGTAGTGATTCTTTGTATCTACTGCTCACTTGGTTATTATGGGTTCTGAATGCTTTGACTGGCATTTTCTTGTAATAAAAAGTGCTCTGGGACAAAAACACTAGCACTTGACTGTACCATAGCATTAAAGACAAACACATGGAAGATTACAGTGTTGTCACACCAGTACAGAGCTGTGAACCTTGTTGTTAGCTACTTATTGCTTATTTCTTGGCATCACATTACTCTTTTAAAAAAAAAAAAGGAAACACTTAGTACAGTAACAACAAATGCCAAAAGGAATTAAGTGCTCAGGGCATGCTCAGTTTTGTGAATAGGTTTTACCATTACAATTCTAGTGATGGTAGAATCTTGGATCCATCATGGCAAGTGCCAAGCACACGAAACCACTGTATGCAATGCTGCATGTTATTAATAACAGTGGTTTTGGGCTTGTTTGTTTTTCTGGCTCTGATTGCATTCACTTAAAAAGTAAAAATTGGGCTGGTCACTGACCCAGAGTAACTTATATTAAGTAGAAACATGTATTCTGAATCTACAATATGGGCACATTTTCAAACATTGTCAGTGAACAAGGTCTGACTTTCTTTAAATGGTAAATAGGCTTAATTTAGGATCCACACTTCCAGGCACCATCAAAATTCTGACTTTACCTGAGCCAGGACTAGAATGGGACTGTAGTGCCTGATGTAAGCGTCAGAGAGGACCAAGAAACTGAAATGCAAAGTCAGAAGCTATGGAATGTATTGCGTCTCACATAGGTAAAGCTACAGCGTAGCTAGAAAAAAGTGAACAGCATAGCTATAGGCCCTCCAGAAAGGAAAGAGCGAGAGCCCTTAAATGTGTGTTTATAGTTTTTATAGTATGTATCAGTGCTTGCATGTGAAGGAGAATCATCTGGTCAGCATAGCGTTATCGTCGTAAGCTCCCATGCAGGACTAAACTGGGCTCAAACTAGGACCAAACCAGGACAAGAGCTGGTCCTGTTGGTCCAGGAAATTAGCTGGGGGTCTGGTTTTCCGTGATTCGTCCTCATGTCTCTTCCTCTCTGAGTCAGATCCGAGCAGCTGTGTTGACTGTCTAACACGCGCTGGCCCTGATTACGGCTCTATGTTTGGGCTCAGACACTTGTTAACTTTGATGCTGTAAATGGGTGCTGCTTGCACCCCAGGGCTGTCCAGGCAGTGTTTATCTTAGCTGCAGTGGGACGTTTTATCTTGCATAAGCTCATATTGGCACGCGCTGGGGTTGTGGTCCATTAAAAGTCCTCAGCTGCCGCGAGATGTCCGAGATGATGTCTTTGTTTTAGATTTAATGATTTGTTGATTTTAATAATCTGTTGTGTTTCTTAGCATGAGGAGGCGTTAAGAAAACAAAACTTTGCTGCTAACAAGATGCAGGTGGAGTAAATGCCATCAGAGCTCAGCTGCAGGCCATGACGCTGCCAGGATCCTATTAGGGAATAATGCACAATGTAATAGTCTATTTTCTGGATTTATGGCGGTTTTTTGTTCGGTAAATGAACCAAGATATTAACATGGCACACAACAACTGCGTTTTAACATTTTGGAAGTGTCTAGAAAGAAAAACAAATGTATAACTTTTTATTATTTTTAACGTACCAGATTGTTAGATTTAGGGTACAAGCCAGTATAATACATTTAGGTGTGTACAACGCTTTGTCTAAGAAAAATTTTAACAGTAAATCAACAGTAAATATGCATACTACTTTTGATACTGCTGTAAGAAAAGAATTACACTCATTACACACTACACATTAAATGTTGCTGTTATTGCTTTTAGACAGTATATTTTTCATTTTAATGGATCCAGAAATAACTGAAATTCAACCGTTTTAAAGATGTCAATTATGTTAGATGTTTTTAATAAAATATTTTACACAGCTCCTCTATCTTAATTTGGTGGCACTGGGGTTGCTTGTTTTGGGCTTTTTTTCAAAGGCTTGGTCGCTTGTTTCACTCTGAAAATCTGAATTTAGCTATGCCCCATGTAACTGTGGCACAACTACTTTTGATACTCTATATTTAGTGTTTCACAGGAGAGTTTTACCATTTAAATATTGCATTACTCTGAGGTGAAGCTAAGTTTTGTCTGGGGACATTAAACTTCGTGCTAGTTTTTGTTTCATGTGGATAGACCCCATAATTGCAGAAATATTGGCCATAAACTGTGAACGGTGCTTAATCACCTTCTGTTATTGACCAATTTCATGGTTTGATTTTCTTTATGTTGGTTAAATTTTGTTAAGCCCTGCGAGGCGACGAGGTGTTGTTGCGACTTTGGGCTATACAAAACTAAATTAAACTGACCTGAAATAAACCAAGAAAATCTCTTCCATATGCCAAATTCAACCTTATTTAGAATTCTAAGTCCTCATAACATAAATGCTAATGCTGTGATGTCACCTGAACGCAAGTATCAACAAATGAAGTATCCACATATTGTTTTCAGTAACATTACCCTTTATAATGGTGATTCAGTTCAACTGTACTCTTGTTATGCTAATTGCACTGCTCATTTCCTGCTTAGATCATTGAATACAAACACTAGTCCCATTTGCACATCTCCCGGACACTAATCTACATGATGATGAACTTCCTTCCATCCGATTAACAATTCATCCAAGTTCATGACTCACTCAAATAGCCAATTTTGTCCAGCGCCAGTGCCAAAGTACAACAAGAGCCATGCGTTTAGGTAAATAATTTTGTCTTCTCTGTTTGTTGTTGTAGGAGCTGAGGTTAGAAGCGTCCTTGATCAGGCTGTAGGTTCCTCCACATTAGCGTTTAGCTTTGACACTTGGGTGAAGGGATTTGCATGCCGGTATGTGTTGAAGCTAGCCCAATTGTATTTTCCATTCTCTTCTCTTTGACCGCTAATTGGAGCAGTGTGAGGAGGGGGCTGGGGCGGCTGGCACTGGAGATTTGACCTGAAGGTTGAGGTCACAAGGATTAAGAATATATAAATGTTTTTTTTTTTTTTAATGATTTGTTTCATAATGTACACTGATTCAGATTACATTTTTGTAAACATGGTCAGAGAGACTATATTTTTTATTGTACATTTCTGTTCAATTTTGTTCTTGGATGCAATTACTTAATAGTAGATAACTGCATCATTTTTGCCTTGTTGAATAAATGTTCCAGATAGATCTATTAATACCAGCTGCCAAATTTTGTTAGATTAGATTTTGGTTATAGTGATTTCTATAACTGCTTCTTATCCTGATGCCCTCCCATGCTGTGTTACATAAACCATTTAAATTAATATTTCTAACATCAAAGACTCTTCAGTTTAGCAGTATAGAATTAGAACATCTCTCTTCAGTGTTTAAGACACACTGGTTAAGACACATACCCGCCAGCACAAGACCATTTCATTTGAAAGAGAAAGTACGCGGAGATGTGTATTGATTATAGCAGAGTGTCTTTAGTCACTCCTGCCTGTGTGATGTTGTGCGCCCTCTTTGCTCTATTGTGGCTGAGTTCCGCTGGGGGTCTTGTGTGTAAACAGCGCCTCTCCACTCGTCTTTTCTAAAGCTCTTTCTTCTCCCTCAGCCTCCTCATCCTTGGCGCATCCTCTGTCTGGACGTCCCACAGGCTCGGCTCTGGAAGTGTATTGGGGGCTTTATACCCAGGATCCTGCCTCTGCCACAATGGGTCCCTCTCCCCTCCCTCTCGTCTCTCTGCCAAGCTGGGAAGAGTAAATATTTATCAGCCCCCCACCACAATGGCAGCGCTGTGGAGAAAGGAGATTTCTGGTGCATGTGAGGCCACGCAGCCACTATGGGTCTAAATATGGACTTCCCCAGGATCAAGAGCGGACATACCCATACACCATCATAAGATCAGACTTCGAGCAACTGAATCAGAGGCCGGTAAGTGCAAAATGTTGTTAAAAAGAATGCACTAATATGATTTTGAATGACAAGATGCTTCCATAGCTGCCATAGTTGCCATAGTTGCTCATTTTGAAAGCCTTGAGTTGTGCTTTTTGGGTTTTCTCTTGAGAGGCAATATCCCATCGTAATTTAGGCGATTTATTGCTTTTAGACTGTACATTTTTCATTTTAATAGATCTAGAAATAACTGAAATTCAACTATTTCAAAGACGTCAGTTATGTTAGATGTTTTTAATGAAATACTGAACATACTTAACATCTAACCTCGAGTTGCTTTTTTAAATTTTTATTTGGTGGGACTCGGGTCACTTGTTTTGGGCTTTTCTTTCAAAGGCTTGGTCACTTGTTTTGCTCTGAAATTCTGGCAACCCTGGTAGCTGTCTTGAATTTAGTTACGCCCCATGGTTTGTAACTGTGGTACAGCTACTTTTGATACTCTATATTTAGTGTGTCACAGGACAGTTTTACCGTTTAAATATTGTGTTACTTTAAGGTGAAGCTAAGTTTTGTCTGGATTTAGTCCTCATTTAGTTGTGAATTAATCTTAATCAATCTGAAATCCTCATTTCAATTCAATTCAAGTTTATTTGTATAGCACATTTAAAACAACTTTAGGTGACCAAAGTGCTTCACAAAATAAAAAAATACATATACATATACATACGTACAGACCTAATACATACAATACAGATCACACTATACATAGAAAAAGTATAATAACACGTCCTCTCTAGCTTGTATTAAATGCCAGGGAGAAGAGGTGGGTTTTCAGTCTAGTGTTAAAGACTGCGAGGATCTGACAGGCAGAGGGAGGCTGTTCTATAGTCTTGGCACTGCCACAGAAAAGGCTCTGTCTCCTCTGGTCTTGAGCCTGGCTTTGGGCACAGCAGCAGGATCTGGTCAGCTGACCTCAGGGCTCGAGGTGGAGTATAGGGCTGCAGTAACTCCCTCAAATAAAGGGGACCCATAGAGTGCAGACATTTAAACACAATCACTAACATTTTGTATTGTACCCCATATGAAATAGGAAACAGTGCATGTTGCACAGCACAGGCCTAATGTGTTCTTGTCTCTTAGTTTTTGTCAGCAGATGTGCTGCAGCACACTAGACATTCTATAAGTGCTGCAGTGAGTCCTGGTCCAACTTTTATACAAAGAATTACAATAATCCAGAGGCAGCGTTACAAATGCTTGGATTGCTTTTTCAAAATCCTCCCGTGGAAGGTAGGGCTTTACTTTAGCAAGGGGCCTCATCTGAAAGAAGCTGGACTTTATGACAAAGCTAATTCACTTGTCCAGTTTGAACATGGAGTCCACAATCCATCCAAGATTCCTCGCTGCAGAGTGACAATAAGAGGACAGAGGACCATCACACTGTCTGGCCAAGCAGTGGGTTGGTTTGGCCAAACACCACAATCTCAGTTTTATTTTGATTCAAATCCAGGGGGTTCGTGCCCAGCCAAGTCACGTCCCGAGACAGTCCTGCAGAGCTTTGATTATGGTCTGGCTGTCTTTGGCATCACTGACAGATATATTTGAATGTCATCTGCAAAACAATGAAATGCAGCATTGTGCTTTCAAACAGCATCACCCAAAGGAAGCATGTACAGAGCCAAGAGGGCCGACGGGATTATTTATTCCTGGTTCAGTTCTATTGTTGGCCTGGTTCAGATTTGGTTTTAGTCCCAGTTTTGTCTTTATTTAAGTATGGCTTTGTTTGCTTTAGTCCTGCTTTAGTCCTGCTTTAGTCCTCCTTTCCTCTGTTGTAGTTACTTCTTAAAAACCTAGTTAAGTTATCGTTCAGATTTTTTGTCTTGAATTTGATAGGCCTGTCACAATAAATACTATAGCTGGAACAATTTATTTTGGGGCTCAATATTTATCATGTGTACATTTTCTTTGCAAAAGTGGGGATATTTGAGGTCTTTCTGTTCTAATACGATAAGATTTGAGTTATACAATGTTGAATAAGTGACCTCTAGAGATAATTATTGACCATACAAGTCCTTTTAATGATACTGTCTATTTAAAATTGGTTTACTGCGATCAGTTGTCTTAGTTGGATGAAGTGGTTTCAGTATTATCTTTTATAGCAGTATTTCTTGTGCTTCAAAATTTGCTATTGTGACAGGCCTACAATTAGAATTTTTTTAGTTGTCTTCTATAGCAGTGGATTAGTCAAGGAGATGCCCAGTCTGTTTTCTACTAATGAGAAATACAGGACCTGCTGAATAAATATTTGTGGTTGACCAAATAAAGCCTCCTCTGGGGACTGTTAAATGTGGTGCAAATTTCATGACTTTCAAGGTATTTTAATGGAGACAGGCGTTTGTGGTCTAGTAATTGTGATCTATTAAGCTCCTGTTTCTTTTGTGATACAGACTAGCACCTGTATATAAATATTGATCATTTACATTGCTTCTAATGGTAAATCAATCAGTTTTTATCATTCATGGTTCAGTTAATTTGGCGTATCAAATGGGATGGCAAAAGGATATGATCGTTGTAAAATAATTTGTGATTTGAAATACAGTGTTGAGAATTATTATTTCTTCTAAGGAGGAGTTTGGTTATGTTAAGTTAGGTTTGGATTTGGGGCTTGAGGACTTGAATAAAACTCATTCATTGTGCAAAGTATATGAAGCATGTGAAGTTTGATATATTTTGAGTTTCCAGTTTTATTAAATCCTGATATAGGACTGTCTGAAACGATTAGCACTGCATTTTGGCTCAGTGGATAGAGACTTCAGGTGCTCATGTAATTATATGTAATTTAGCATGGAAACGGAAAAGTGCTATTACTGTGTGTATTGGATAAATGTTTTTGGCTCTGTGTGAATGAAATCACCTCACAATATGGAAAACGTTAACAACAAGTCTTGGACGGGACATGGTGCAGTGACAGGGGGGTCTTTGTACTTACTCTGCAATCATTTAGCTATGGCACAAATGAACCATTTTAAGTGTAAGTTTGACAGTATGGGTCAAATTTTGATTCAAATGAACCTAAGATTACCTCTTTTCTCCATCAGACTATGACAAAACTACATATTATGACAGTTTATGATCATATTAGAATTGTTGATAAAAGCAGCAAAATCACAATCTTTCAAGTTTATATATTACTCACCCTAGTCAACCAAACCAGTATGTTTCAAGTTTCAATTCAATTTTATTTATATAGCACATTTAAAAACAACCTCAGCTGCCCAAAGAGCTTCACATAAAAAGTCAACAAAAAAAGAATAGATAATATGATACTTAGGCAAAGAACAATAAAACAGCAAGATAACCCGTCTAGCTAGTATTAAATGATGTGTCACATTAGAGATTCATCGATGTTTTTATTTTAATTTTTTTTTCATGGCCGATGCCCTTTAGAATACAGAGCAACCGATGACCGATGAGCTCTGGAGATATTTTTGGGGCGATTACGATTATTTTCCCCAAATGATGTACTTTAAATTTACTTTAAACTCCTCCCAAGAGAGTTGTGTATCACGTTTTGTGCAGCTATTGCTTTGTATTAAATTGTTAATGTAAAGCAGGGATGTCAAACTCAAATTCACAGAGGGACAAAATTAAAACTGTGACTAAGTCACCAAACTAAATATTTACTGAAAAACTTCAATAGCACCTGCATGGTTTTCAGAAGGGGTGGATTAAATTTAAATGAGGCGACAGGTAGCAGATGCTAAAGAGTGTCAACAGAAGTGGTGGGGGCTGGTGCCAACACATTTGCAAAGCATTCTGGGATTCATAGTATTGGAGGTGCATATGCTATACTGGTGCAGCGGCCGGCGGGCCAGCTTTAATACGTATTTGATATGATCTCACGGCCAAATTTGGCCTGCGGGCCTGAGTTTGACATGTCTGATGTAAAGCTTTGTGTGTATTTTAGGCAGCAGATCGACCAAAACAAAATATCAGCTTGTGCTGGAGATTTATGGCCGATAGCTGTTACACTAAAAAGTCTCAGCCCTATCATCTCTGTGTCATATATTACTTAATAGAGTTTCAAAATAGGTATTTATTTATTTATTAAACTAAAGGCACACAACAATGAACAGTGGCCAGGGGTGGAGATTGTGGAGAGACATTCTACAGACTGTAATGAGGTAGGCTCACTTCACAGAGCAAGACTGAACCACTATGTAATAGAAAAATACAGTTTATCTGACCATATCTGATGTAAAATATTAGACTTACAGCTAAAATGTTAGTAACTCTAACATGTTTTTACACAATTGTACAAGTTTTGCCCTGCATTTGTCTCAATATTTCAGCTTTTAGGACCAATTAGCTATAATAAGTTCACTGTAATATCACCTCTGTCCTTTGGATCCTCAAACCTCTCAGTTATGGATAAAACTGTCACCTTTAGTTGTTCTCACTGTGCTGCTTTTGACTTGAGACGCTGCAGGACTGGATGAGCTAGCTCCGGCTCACCTCTGCTCCTCCCATCATGCTGCAGGAGAGGACCCGATGACCCAAACCATGATGTAATTCCATAAGGCTGTCAAGAATCATTTCCTTCTAAATTTTAATAATGGTGAGATTAACGCCAGACCAGCACCGGGCCCCAGTCATTTCCAGGGAGGGGAGTTTTGTTCCCTCTCGTTTGCTTTCAGACAAATTTTATAGTGTTTATAAATATTTATGGACATATACAGATGACTTATAAAGCACAAGAAAATTCAGCCGTGTTCCAGCTTTTCAGAAATGTCTTTGCTGTCGCGCTTTCTGCTGCCAAAAAGTTGTACCTGCCATTAGGGCCATAATAATGTAGTTTTCTCACATATGGGTGAGAAAATGTAAAATTGCAAACAGGTGGTTAGACACCAGCTATATGCTAACATGCTCATTGTGGAAAAGTGTATAATGCTATTCACAAACTAAACACTAAATGAGTGTTGCAGTTAGTATTATATATGTTTTGCTATGTTTTTTTCAGTCCAAAAAGGATACAAATAAAAAACAAACAAACATGCTTTTATTACTTTATTTTATTAGAAAGTTACATGATAGGGCCTTAAAAAAAGTTTTTGTATATTGTGTCTCTTATAGCTGGCTTCGTCTCCCAGACCCTCATGTGTCGGCTGTGAAGGATGGGGTACAGATAAAACATGTTTTCCCTCTGCCTCATTGCCCCATGCACACCTGAACTCTACCTGCCCCACGCTCCCTCACACCTGTCTTTCTCTCTCTCTCTCTCTGCCCCTTTCTTTCTTGCTCTCTTTCTCGCTCTCTGGTGTATCACTTTCCGTTTGATGTACAGTTTGTTTTTGGTGGTCAGGCTTCAGCTCTGATGCAGGAAGCTAAAAGGGGCGCCACTATTGTTCCAACATGCCATCTGTACATTAAAACCACCCATGGTACAGTAGTAGTATTAGGTGGTGTCTCAGATGGTAACAGTAAACTTGGCTTTAATTTGGTTTATTTACACAACAGAAAGGGCTTCCTATATGGGTAATTTTGTAAAGATTTAAAAATGTGACTGAAACTATCCCTTTTGCCTGCATACCTAGTGCCATATTTATGTTATATTTTTTTGTTTAATTCAAAACTACCCATTTTTGAGAGTGGACATTTACATTTTATTTATCCATTGTCCATTAGATGATTGCTGCGTGGCTGGTCACACACAATTTCGAAAACACATTTGAAATTATATATTTTTGTGAATTTCGTCTTAGATGATCCCGGATATCTTTCCTAAATTCCTAAAGTCAAAGTTAGAGTCAGCATTACATTTAAATTAACTATAAAATTAACTAAAATACAACCAAATACTCCAAATTACTGCTAAAATACAATACAAAAATTTCAAACTCAATTTTGATACTAAGGAAAATGCTTGATACCGATTTTGACCACACTCCCATGTCTGTCCTGTCTGTAGTAGTAGTAGTAGTACTAGTAGTTTGTAGTATGAGAACATTGATTTGTCCCACAATGAGCAGTTGTAGCTGTAGATGTAGTAGCAGTAGTAGTAGTTTGTAGTATGAGAACTTTTATTTGTCCCACAATGGTAGTAGTAGGTAGCAGTAATAGTAGCAGTAGTAGCTGTAGTAGCAGTAGTAGCAGTTTGTAGTGAGAGAACATTAATTTGTGGTGGTGGTAGTAGTATTAGTAGTAGCGGTAGCAGTAGCAGTAGTTTATAGTACGAGAACATTGATTTGTCCCACAATGGTAGTAGTAGGTCATAGTAGTAGTATCCTGACCATCTGTGTTTGTGTGTAAGGGCGCTGCAGTGTTTGTCAAAGCACACATTCATCATGGCGCCCGCGGGTGTCAGCGCCGCAGCTTTCTCACTGCGTTTCCATTACGCTCTGCTGCTCCTCTCACAGACACTCAACACCTGACCCTATGCCCCCCCGGTCCTTCCCACGCAAGACACTACAAATACAAGAGGCTATGAAGGACAGTGCCCAGGGGCCGCCAATGCTAATGTACATGTAGTGATTCACAAAGTTTTACACCAAACACTAGGGCTAGACAAGATTTTGCAAGATGTGGAAGATCTATATATGCACAGATGTGGAAATGTATCTTTTGAGATTTTTTTACTTGGACATTAAAAGGTTAAAGGTGCTGTCTTAATAACAGGGGTCCAAAGTTATTCCTCTTTTTCTTAACACATTTTAATTCACAGTGATGAGTTTATAAGCATGGCCTCTGAAAGTTTTTAAAAGAGCCCATAAACTTGCAGTGAATAATTAGGATGCCAGGAACAAGTTAGGAAAGTGTGCAATAACCTTGGACTAGCTTTGATTTTCATGTTTTTAGTAAAAATTGGTACATCATCTTTGATTAAGTTACCATAGCAGATACAAAACAGGACTAAACCTTTCTAAATCAAGATTCTGACTTATATTTTTCCAACATTTTACACTAACCAACTATTATTCCTTCCTCTCCACTTTCTACTCCCTGGGTTGTGTCCTGGTAATGCAAGTGGATTGGTTTTATTTTTACCATTGTGTGTGAGTTATGATGACCTAAGACTAGATCCTCCAGGAGAAATCCTGAGACGTGCAGCAGCCCCTATAGCCTGCATCCGCTCGGAGCTCTTGTGCAATGTCTTTCCCAGAAGAGCAGTGAAAAAGTGTCATTATAACCACAGGAAACTTACGCATTCACTTTCTCACCTTTAATTTTGGCCCAGAACAATCTCATTTTTATATTTGTTTAATGCGCAAACTTTTCCAGGATTTTATGAGACCTAGGTGAGGGTATAAAACAGTAGAAAGAAGTAATGGTTCTTATGGGGTTTTATTCAGAGAAACAGGTTTGGGAAAATGTTTTGGAATATTTCTGGCATTATTATGGGTGAATGCACAAATGTGGCAACAGAATGGACTTTATTTACACTTAAAGTCATACAAGTTGAGTTGTTCATCCCTCATCTCTTCCTACAACTCAGCTTTTTCAGTCACAAATAATACTCACAAATGGAATGCCAATATGTAATGCAATTTTCAGTTTTGCTTCAAGCATTTACCAAACACCACAACATAATAAAAATGTCAAACCAGCCAACAACAGCCACTTATATTTAGCAATGCACCGATACCAGTACTGGTGTACCGATACTGAAACATTCGCTGGATCAGGTACCAGTCCAATGATATCAATTAAGCAGATATCCTGGTTGGTCTTTTAATTGGATTTAATAAGACTATTTACAGGTTGATTTTGGCCTATAATGTCTCATAATGTATGAACTTTTCTTCATAAGAGTGTGTTTTGTAGTTATTTAAAGGATAAGTAACAGTTGTATAACACAATTAGACACAATTAGATCTCTTGTGTAATAAGTTAACTGTATCTTAAGGAAAAAAGTGCATTTTCCATCCTGACACTGGTATCACTTTATCGATAGATAATTAGAGTTCAAGTATCGATAATGGTATTGGAACTGAACAAAACCGGATTGGTGCATTCCTAATTATATTAATTTGTTACCTACATTCTTAATTTGATTTGGTAATTTGTTTTTTTTTTTTGTTTTTTTGGAGACAATAGATATTAGTATTGGTGTCGGCCCTGTGTATGTTTTAGTGCAATTTGACTGCTCTGTCAATTAATTGTATTAAGATGTCCTTTTTAGAAACTGAGAGGTAGCCCTAATGCTAGTGTTGTTTGACTGGGGTGCTTTCTCACTTTTTCTAAGTTTAAAACAGTTAACGTATATACAGATATAATATATAATACATATAAACTGTCAAATCACAAAGTATTATTATTATTATTTGGCTAATTTCTCATAAATGTGAGATTGGTGGTAAGATATGCACCATCATCGCCCTAGTATGTAAAGTATCTGTGTTGTGTATTGTGTGTTTGTGTGTGTGTTTTTTAGCAGCTGCAGAGGGCCTCACCCACACCCCGTCCTGTTAGCACACACCTCTCTACTGGGAGCATCCCATATTCTCAAAAACATATGCACTTACAAACTCCCAACTGCATTATGTAGTATTTATAGAACTATACATTTTTGTTGAAGTGCAAACTGCTCATAGCTACAAATAATAAGGAAAAATTCACACTACATTTACTCAGCCAAAGGAGACTGATATACAAATGAACTTAACACGATGTAAATCTGGTATCAGTTTTTAATTATTTTACAGTTATTTTATTTATTTTAAACTTCATTTCATGTTAAGCCAACAAAGTGACCCAGAAAAAAAAATATATGTTAACGTTTTTTAATACAAAAATAGTAAGAAAAAAGTGTTCAAGTAAAAGTAAAAAGGCAATAAAATACTAATTCCTCAAAAAGTAATTTAACTGTGCAATATGTAACCTTTTTGTTGGAGGGTCAGCCATCTGTCTGCCTCCTTAAAGCTGTTAATGCTTTGCCAGGAGTGCTCACAGTATGGAATGGAACTACACTACATTTATACAATTACAGGTGATTTTATTGCTCAAAACTACTTTATCAACATGCTTTTTTCACTGGCTCACCTCTCCACAGATCTTACATCGTCACCTGCTTGTCTCCATGGAGATAGAGAAGTTAATGCTATACGTGCAACACCGGCAAAGCAATAATATCTCCATGGAAAGAAGCAGGTGGCAGACCCTCTTTAAGAAAAGTTACATAATGCAGCTTTTACTAAGTTGTGGTGAAATCTCTCCTTTAAACTTGTTTCTGTGTTGCTTCTCTCAGAAGGCCTTTGTCCCAAGTGAGAAGAGCCAAGATGAAGTCAGTGCATTTACTTTGGCACTGAGTCTTTTGTTTCAGAGTGGGGACGTGCCAAGGGCTATGTTTGCTCAGCTCACCAGTCTGCCCACTGCTCAGGCAGGGACAAGGCCGTAAAACTGAAGGACTTTCTGAGTGGCACATAAATTCCATCAACAAATACATGCAGGACCAGATGGCTTCATTTTTATAAGACTGTAAATGCTGTTAATATTCAGTTTGGAAAAGCTTACTTTGCTCAAAACGTCTGCACTTCTCACACACTGTAATGACATTCTTTAAAAGGTTAAAAGTCCAAACATCTTCAAGATTTTGATTTCATCACGATGTAGTAAGGGTGTAATGGTATTTAGAATAAAAACGTTATCCCATGTTCTCACAGAAAAGCCATTAGGCAGCTTTCAATGCTTACTTGGCCTAGTTTTCATCAACCTGACTTTCCAATAGAGAATGTTTCAACGGTAGTCATCTGGACACTGTTTTTGCAATCAAGACATTTCGGCTCCCATCCAGAAGCCATTTTCAATTCGATGACCTAATCTACACTGCACCACTCCTGGACGAATGAGGGATTACACTGTCACTACTTTCTGATGTAACTTTTCTGGACGAGTGTCTGCCACCTGTTTGTCTTTCATGTAGATGTTATAGCTGATCCACAGTAGAGTACTGTATGAATTAACCTCTGTGATGTCACCAGGCCAAATTACATGTCAGATCTGTGGAAAGACGACCCCGCTCACAGTAAGCATGTTTCTCAAGGTATGTTTTGCATTATAAACACCTGATTTTAATAACTCATCTCCATGGAAACAAGGCAAGGGAAGTTTATTTGTATAGCAGAATTCATACACAAACTAATTCAAAGTGCTTTACAGAATAAGAAAGACATTAAAATCACAATACAACAAATCAAAACATAAATAATCATCACAAAATTAGCACTGAAAGAGAAGAGTGGAGAATAAAAACCTTTCAGTCATATGCACAGCTAAAAACAACCACTTTGAGCCTGGATTTAAACAAGAGGCCTGTCTCACATCTTCAGGAAGACTGTTCCAGGTCTTAGCTGCATAAAACCGAAACGTTGTAGGTGGCGTACATTTAGGAGAGCAGACTTAATGATGTATTGTCGAGATAAGTGTTGACGCTTAGACCCTGGTGGTGAAGACGTGGAGTGTATGATGGATTAGTCTGAAGAAACCCTGAGATGAGACCTGAAAATGGCATCTGCGTGTGACATTTCTGCAGAGGCCTCTGTGGGTGAGGACAGGACGGCCTTGGAGAGGAGAGAGTTAGTGTGAGATCGCATCCTCCTGTCACAGAGCACAGGGCTGAATGGATACATCAGCAGCCCTGTACTAACTATGTCTCCAGAGCACCTTCTCCTGACCTGGGCTGGCTGAGTGTTATGGCGCTCAAAACAATACATATCCACATAGTATTCGCTATTGTAGAAAACTAGATACATTTGATATTTATACTGAAAGAATGCACACATAGAACAAAGTTGGACCTTTCCTATATAGTTTTAAATGGTCTGTATCAGAACTAATAACATTACTTGGTAGTATGAAATAAATGGCTCTTAGTCATGGCTTTTCATCATCATTCTGCTATCAAAATCAGTATCGAGTATTGGGCCTTTTTATTACATAAATAAAGGACGACAAGAAGTTGGCGGGAGTATAGCATAGATGAGAAGGCTATGAGCAGCAAGAGGGGAGCTATTTCTGGGGTGAAGACAATATTATATTACTACATGAATTTGATATAGCAGTGTTCCAAATAGGAAGTGATTATGGGAGTGCTTCTGGCTCCATCGACTCTGGCTCCAATTCACATTACATTAGAAAACTGTCGCCCTTCTCTCTGTAACTGCTGTTGTAAGGCTCATCATTTTGGTCTTAACATGTTTTTTTAAGCCGCTCTACATGATCCTGGTGTTTTTATTTCGCTATTATGTCCGTAAATCAAGATATGAACCTTAATAACAGACAAACCAGGCGCCTTCTTTTCCCGAGGTCACTCCTGCTAACGTTAGCTATCGGTTTGATTGACAGAGTTGCTCAGCGCCCACAGTGCTGGTTTAGCAGGGGGCAGGCGCTTAGCAGGGGCGTTACCTTCAACAGCTTCTCACCAGATTGGCTCTTTGGTTGCTATGATACTCGCTCCAAACTCGGCTTCAAATTCGGCTCCAAATTCGTCCCATTAACTGCTAACTTCGATGAGCTTCATTTGACTGGAGCTATGGGTGACATCACACTCCTTTACTCCCTTAGTCCATACAGTCTATGGTTAGTTCACTTCATTTTAGGAAAAGTTTTGGCACTGATGTTTATTTTGAATTGAGTTTATCTAAATTGGCCTGCTCAGAACTAGCATCTGTACTGATATTGGTGCTGGAAACTATGTAGTTCATCTGTAGTTATGGAGCTCCTCACATATACAGGCAGCTGTTTGGTTATTCTAGGCCATAAAGGTGCAAAAAGTGCACAGCCTCTGTGTGCCTTATGTCAAGCAGATGAGCGGCCAATTCCGAACAACAGTGACTATATAGGAATTTCACTGATTTCCTATTTCCTCTAGTTTTATTTGCGACTTTTCTATCTCTTTAATATCTGTTGCTGTGTTTTTCATTCAAATGCAACCACAAAGAATCACAGAGAGTCACCACAAAACACATTTGAGGCCAGTATCTGATTCTGAACAGATGTAACAGCCGCAAATAACTAAACAACATGTGGCACGCAGTCGAAAGTCTATATCAAATCTCAAATTGAACAATGGGCTTTTCTGTATCGACCTTATTGTTTACAGACCTAAAGACACAAAATAAATCAATTCTCGGACAATGTCGTGGCCACTCGAGCTGCAACATTTGGTTCCAGTCAAAATGGAGTACAGTTTTATTAAAGTAAACAAAAGAAAAATGGGCAGTTTCAGTATTTGTTGCATGGTATAAGACTGCAAACTGCCAAGGCACTGTCCATTTCCAGGCATTGTGGAAAGTAATCTCTTCACTATGAAAAAGGCATATTATATTATTGGCTCTTCATTTTTTTAGTTTTTATAATCAAACTACATTGATATGCATTGAATTGTTTTGTTACAAGGTTTATAGAATCTAGCATGTCAAAAAATGAAATAAAAAGTGTATAAAAAAAAAGTCATGACAGCTATCCAGGCTAATTTGATATATCACTCAAATAAATTTTTTGGAGTTAAAGTTAAATCGGTGGTCAATTTATTAAACAGGCTGCCTTTCTGGTTCCGTCTAATAGACGCAATAATTATAGTCGTGTCAGAGTCTACTTTTTGAAATATACAAGATATTCAATTCTATGCAGGTACAATTTTTACTCATCCAGTTGTTACCCAAGTATTCGCCCTATCCAAATATTATACAATAATATTTTGCCATTCCCCCATGAATTAAACCTTGTCTATCTCTCAGAACTGTACAGCAGAGTAGGAGGACTACAGTAGGTGTAAAAAGTCCTTTGTTTATTGTTATCAAAAGCTTGTCTCGTCCTCTGCAAACATTAACACTCCATCAAAGCACAAAGCAAACACATATGCGCTCCAGACGGCGCCCCCTGTGGCTGCTCCAGCACTGCAGCTGTGTGTCAGGCGCCTCCTCCACTGTATAAGAGCTCTCCACCTGCATACCAGCATTCCCTCTGTCTACGACCCTCTCACCCCCATTTACCCCTTGTGTTTCTAGGACGTCCCATATAAACAATTTTTAAAAGGAGCAGAGCGGTGCAACAAAACAGTAGTAGTTTAATGTAACTTTTTTGGTTGATGTAGATGTTATTGCATTGCTTGAAATGTTACACTGTATGGCTCTATACTTTTATATCTCCATGGAGACAAGCAGGTCATGTGTCTAGGCCAAGTTACAGGTCAGATCTGTGAAGAGGCGACCCCAGTTACAGTAAATAAGCCTATGCGTGTTTATCAAGGTATTTTTAAGCAAGAAAAAACACCTGTAAAATGAATAGATGTAAGATAAGTTCAGTACTATATTGTGGAACATTTCCGGCAAAGCAATACAATTTCCATAGAGACATGCAGCTAGTGGATCCCCTGACTAAAAATGTTGCATAATTCACCTGTAATGGCTAACAAAAAGTGATATAAATAAAGTGATAACACGATGGATGTAGTTCTAATTTTTATATCATCAGTAATTATTTGTATATAAAAGGATTTAATTTTATTGCATTACACTTACAGTCTTTAAATGGTAAAAATTTGATTTTGAAAGCTGACTGACATTTAAAACTTTGCGTGTAAGGTGAATGGTTTGTCTGGATTTGGATGCAGATATGAGATGTAGAGAAGTAGGAATGCTATCTGGCTTTCATTTAGTTTTGTCTCTGGAGTTATTACCCAGTATTCTGATTACATATGTATTTCGCCTGTGGCTGATACACCTGTTAAACACCCTGACCCTCATGTTTACGTCATTCTCACTTTCTATAGGCCCGTCAGCACTTCTTACAAAAATGTCAGACAAAGACCGTGTCCAACTCCAGCTGTGCGTCATCTGTCCATCAATCACTTTTATCTCTTTCTAACTTTCAAATCAGTTGATGAAAAACAGACGTACAGATCGTCTGGGTGCAACATGCCTTTACATAACAATATGGTGGCCCTCTGATCTCCTAAGGTCAGTGGTTCACCTCCTGCCATTGTAACAAATATATTCTACACAGTTCAGGTCACTGTGTGGCTAATGGTTAAGGTTAAGGCTTGTTCTTTCTGTTTACACAATTATAAATGCAATTGGCTATACAAGTCTCACTGGGAATAGCTTTTTAAAAGTAACATTGACACACTCTCAGTTACTGTATTTCCACTAGGCATGGGATGATATTGAAATATGGTGCCAAAATAATTGTGAGTAACTATTATATCACAATAATTATTAAAGTTGCTGCAGTTTAAAAGTGCAGTGGATGTGAATAATTATAATTTTGATACTATGAACAGGTTCCATATTTATACAACTGTTATAGTACTGTACTTTTGAGTGAAAACTCAAGCAATGATCTAGAAGAGATCATCAGGGAGTAGTTTTTTTGTTTTTTTTTCCTGCACACTCTGGTGATAGAATAGACATTATCTCTGTTGGTGATTATCATGATTATAGAAAATGTCCCACAAAAGATTATTGTCAACAATTTTTACATAATAAACGATATAATTTTTTCGTATTATCTCATCGCTAACTTCCACACCAAATATTGACCAGAAAGTTTAATGTTATAACATTGTACTGGGCTGAAACAAATCAAACTCTTCATTTCATATCTTGTCTCCATGGGATTTACTCTCATCTGAAAACTGCTATCCTTGTTTAGATCTCTACAAATGAACGTGATTCTTATATTAATGTAGCTTGAGGTTAAAGGTGCACTATTTTTTCTTATACCTTGTGTCCCAATGGAGATGTTATTGCTTATACTGAAATATTTCACCGTATGGCATTAAACACATCAATTACATGCGTTTTTAGTGGTCAAAGATATCTGGAATAGCATGCATTCATACTATTCATTCCACAGATCTGACCTTAGTGTGGTGTGCTGTCTCCATGAAGACAGATAAGTTTAAAGTCATAGTGTCATTTTCTGGCAACGTAATAACTAGTCGGAGATAAGCAGGTGGTGGGCCCTCAATCTGAAAAGTTACATAGTGTACTATTAACCTCTTAGACATGTTTAAATAATTCCCAAGACATTGTCTTGTCAAGACATTGTCAAAATTGTTCAGCCCTAATATAAAAGTACTCCAAAGTTATCAGGTCTGCATTAGGCTGTGTTCCATCCCTCCTCTGGTTGCAGTGGGCAGACGACAGGAGGCTAATCGGGTGGAATCTGTCTATCCTCACTGCAGAGGCGTCAAACAGATTGAGTTTCTCTGGACTCTGAAGGCAGCCACAGAAGCTTATAGCAATGTTAGCAATACCACCACAGAGCTCCTGTTTTTTATTCCCTATTCCTTCAGTTACATAGCACACTCTGAGTTCTAATTATCACACTTAGTTTTAGTCAACCCCCTCTGTTCCCTTATCTTTAACAAGTCACAAGATGAAGTAAATAAAGGGGGATAATAACGAAAAAGAGTGCCCAAACATTTCATTAAAAAATAATAAAAAGAACAGAAACTTTTGTGTTTTGTGACGGGTGGTCTACCATTTGCTCATCTCCATGGATATGTTATTGCTTTACACGGAATTATTAAACATATCTATCTAGAAAATATTCAGTACATACATTCATACATTCTTACTGCGAGCAAGCTTGCGTCTCCAGAGATCTGACTTGTAATTTGAGTGACATCACCTGCTTGTCTGCATGGGGATAGATATGTTTAATGCCACAGTGTGTAAGAATTTGGGCAAAGCAGTAACATTCCATGGGAAATGAGTAGTAAAAGTAACACATATTCAAATAGTCAAAGTACTTAAAATTGCACAGTCCATTTAGTAGTTGACTGTTACTTGATTTTGTCCATTCACAAGGATATTATAACACAATTTTCATTAATTACAAGAATAAATCTTTGTCAGTATTACCCACCCCTAACTGATCATGCATAAAAATAACTATAAATTGGCTGGATGATTTTACAGCAGGTTAAAACAGGCTATAAGTCCATGTTAAAACATCAATCTTCATGTTGGCTAGGGCTGGACACTGAGTAAGCTGCAATGCTCCGAGGGCTTCTAAAATTACCTCTCTACATAAATGTCCCGGGCCATTAGAATCCTGCCCCTCTATTAGATCACTGTTAATGTGATTTCAAATAACAGCTATGTGGCTCATGTTAAACGTGCAGGACCAGTACTTTACTGCTGCGGTTTGCACTTTCCCAGCTTTTCTTCAGCAGCTGTTTGGGGCTTTAGAATCTTGTGCGTACGTTTAGAAAGAAAATAATTTGGTGGTTCATTGTCTGTGGGCCAGAAACTCCCGGAATCCAAAAAGGAAGGAAATGGTAAAAAAAACAACAAAAAAAACCCTCAAGCTTTTTTCCAAATTCATGTTAAAGGCACACTATGTCACTTTTCTGGTAGAGGGCATGCCATGGAGGTTTTAATGCTTTGCCTGGAATGTTCCACAGCTAAGCATTAAACTTTTTTTGCTTAAAAGGAACAAGACACATGCAGGATACTCTGAGCACCGATATAACAGATCTTACATGGCCATGGAAATACAATAGTTTACAGCCATAGTGTGGAATATTCCAGACAAAGAAACAAAAACTGAGACAAACAGGTCGTGGACCCTTCACCAGAAGTTATATAATACTCTTCAATTATTATCTTGTGAACAAAATGTATTGCACATATTATTATTGCTAAATAAATTGTCAACTGCATTTGAACAACAACAACAGCTTTAACTTGATTGTGTCCTTAGGCAAGACACTTCACCTACCCTGCCTGAGTGTAAATGTGGGTGTGACTTCAAGTGTCCAAATAAACATTATATAAGATATTGCAATCATAACACACTTCAATTAGTTGCACACAGAGAGACAAAAGTCACAGACAATTATTCCCTCGAAGCATATAACTTTTGGGGACATCTTGACTGTATGTCCCTGCTGAGCTTCCATAGTCTGGGAGTCGCTAACTGAACAATTGTTGCAAATGTTTGCCAAATATTTCCTAATGAAGCCTAATTGAAAAGACTTAAATTGTTCTGAATAATCATGTCTACTCTTATTTGTGTCTGCTCATGTTACTGTAGACCCCTCCCTGCTCCTGCTGTCAGTTTGATGAGTTGTGTGCAATCATCATGGGGGCCCCTAGACCCTCCTGGTACAGTTTAGGTCTTTGATGTGGCTCCTTCTTTAACTTCTCTGTGCGGGTCAACCTCTCTCTCCTCTGACAACATAAGGCCAAAGCATGCTGCTCCTAATACATTCAAAACACCACACGTGAACTCCTGTTGATCTTGGGCTGGGGCAAACTTGCAGCATATTAGACACATATAATTAGGGTCAGGCGATATGGTGATTAAAATGTAATTGTGATGTCATAATTTTGACAATATGCTATTTTGGTGGTTGAACTTTATTTTTTAGTCATCTAATACTTTTATTGGCATGGTAAGTGTTTCTGAACCACAGCAGAAAGGCAAGCGTATGGAGTAAGTTAGTTGGAGTCTGTTCTGCCTCGTAAATAAATGTTTCTGTATATTTTAATATATTTTAATGAATTCACTTGAGCAAATGGATGCTTCAGTTTTAAGTGCTATACCCTTTTTAGTCAACTAATCAATTATCACAGGGCATGTCTTAAGTTGGCCAAGAATTTCTTTAGTCTATTATATAGCCATATTGTGATTCAGTATTTCTCTAATGCAGCTCTAGGCTCAAAAACAAGGCACGTTTTCCCACCCACTCCTCTTATTGGTTAGCTTAATGCACTTAATGAGTGACAGCTGGATTTAACCAATCACAGTAAAGTGTGAACTCTCAAGAGCAGAAGATGACTTGGGTTAGCTCTAACAGCCAATATAAACACAGTAAGTCTACTTGAATCATGATAAAAAAAATAAAAATAAAAAAAACATAAAAAAAAATTGAAAACACTTTTTGGCATATGACCCAGCCCTATGTGTAATGTTATTTACCCTGCTTTGACCTGTTTGTTTTAAGAACAAAAGTGTCAAATATGGGTGATATGGAGAAAATTAAAAAATATTTTGTGTTATCCTTCTGATAACGATATCAGATTATATGTTTACATCATCATCCATCAGGAATGTGCTAAGTTATATTATAAGACAAAAATGGACTGTAATTGCAGTGAAGGATTACCGTATACCCCCTTTTGTAATTTTTTACTTCATACATGATATTCTATTTATACATGACAATTCTAGTTTTAGCCTGCATTTGACCCATCCTTCAGTGCCACACAAGAGGTTGCAATTCCAAGGACATAAATCTGAGCCAGGATCTTGGTCAGGAGCAGTGACTAAATTTGTAGCTAAGTAGTTAGTTGGGCATTTTTGGTTTGGACTGCTGTGATGGCCCAACGGAACAGACCATAAAGTTATTTAAACATACTCTTAACTAGGGCCAGGCACCCAAACTCGTTTCCAAATAGGAGCCGACCGAAAAGGTTTGGTAAGTACTGGAACCAAAAAACTTTGTTTGGTGCCAACTTTCGATTTCTTAGTTTTAAATGCCCACGCCAATACATACACCACACTGATTTGTTTAACTGCAGCACAGGTGCTTGTGTAATTCACAAATAAATGCGCCATAGTTAATGCATCCAGTGTGGAGTACGCGTGCGTAGTAACCATGTAGTAAAAGCGTATACTTACTTATTGAAACAAAGAGCATGTGCTCCTTAGCGCTGCCTTTTAATCAAAAGTGCCTTATACTTAGGAAACAAAACTGATCTTATGTGCATTTGGTTTGAGTTATAACTGGACATCATATAGTCTAGTACTTTGTTTTAAAATATGAATTAACATAGTCATAACATAATTCACCAATCACAGAGCAGCACTGAGGTTTGTGCGGAAGCCAAAGGCGAAATGCTCAAGCTAACCAAAACAAACATGGCGATGCTGACAGATGTACTTCAGCCTATTTTAGCGCATACAGACTATTGTGCTTGTGAAAAACATACAGAAGGTGAGTGCTTTATGCATTCGTGGACAGGGAAGATGTCTGAGTTTTCTCTCACTTGGATGTAGCCAAAGTTAGATTTTTCTTGTTCTGCTGTTGTGACACTTTGACCAATCAGATTCAAATAATCGTCATGACGTTCGCCGTTTTCTGATCACTTTCAGGGAGAGCCATCCCAAATTGATAACATGTAGAACTCAATTCAGAGTGAATTAATATTGGCTATTTATTTACAGCACATTTAAAAACACAAAAGAACAGTTCAGGAACCAGTATCAAAAAGCAAGTATCGTTAGAAGTACTGGTATCGAAAACAGTTGGTCCAGAGTACGTAACTGCAGGATTCATCTGGTGTGCATGTTTAGGTTGTGCGTGAGAAAGAAACTGTATATAGAGCACAGAACTCATCTAAATCTCTTGAGAAGAAATTCGACAGACTGGATCTTGCGTCCCTTGTCTTGTCTCCTCAGACTTTGTAATTAAATCAATCACTAGAACAAGCTTTGAGCCATTTCTCAACAAATGACAAAAACAAATGCAATAAAGTCTCCTTATTAGTGCTAGGTTATTACTATTAGAGACAAGTACAAAGCTGAAAATACTCTTGGCTTTGGCTTGTCCCGGGGCATCTGAGTCAAACCAGCGCCTCCCCACTGCACATGATTACAGCGCACTATATGAACTGTGGTCTAATCCTGTCGGACAGCGCAAATTAAACCCAGGTATGGGCCCTCTGCCTTCCCAGAATTCCCTCTGATAACCCCCTCCCCTGCTGTGCACACTCATTTGTTTATGAGTAAAATGGCTGTCCAATTTTCCTGATATAAAAGTAGGTTTAATTCAGCATGAAGGTTATGGCAAAGTTATGGCGAAATGTCAAGTCATTATCATAACATGTTTCCAAAACTTCCCAACAGCCTTGACAATGTGGGAAATAGAAGAAAATATGTAATTAACTAAATAATTTATTAGTTCGGACAGCTCTGCGCCTTTGTGGTTACTGTGAACTTTTGCAATGGGTGCGGTGGTGCTGGCTCGAGAAACGTACTTATTAAACATAAAATACAACAGCTGCCAGGACATAACAGCAATTTATAATTTAACCAAACTCCACTGTGATAATTATGGGTATGGCCATATTAGAGGAATCTGGTGGTTTTCACCTAATTAAAGGCTCTTAGAATAAGGGAGGGATCTGCAACCTTTATGTTTACCTTGGATATTTCACATTTGCTTAATAATTTACCAAAACAACTTCAGGGTTAGATGGCCTATACTTTATTCAGCCAGCACGGTAATGTATCCACTGTATTTGACCCATCCTTCAAAAACACTTTAACATGTGGTACCCTGTCAAACTTCTTCACATCTGAGCCAGGACTGCAGAGTACCATAGTGTATTTAGAATAGTTTAGGTATATTTTAGGTCTATTTAGAACATATTAAGGGATACCTTTAATTTGTGAATGTATTGCCAGTCCGAAAACGCAGAAGAGTTTGCTAAAGCCCAATAAATTATCAGTCATGTATAGGCCTAATAGTTTCTTAGGTAGTACTTCAGACCAAGTACTACCTAGGAACCTATTTTACCTTCTGAGTACCACCATAACTGACAAAATCAATTGACCAAATACAGGGTGGTCCAAAAGTCACTGACAGTTGAAAAAAATGCATAACTCTTTTGTTTCTAACTTTTGTTTCCGATTAGAACTTCTTCCTGTGGGGCTATCTTAAAGAAAAGGCGTTTGTGACTAAACCTCAGACAATAAACGACTTAAAACATAATATCAAGGATCAAATTAGAGCCATATGCCCGGATGTTATGTGTGTGTTCAGGGCTATTCAGAGCAAAACCGAAAATGGTGGACACTTAAAAAACATGATTTTTTAAAAAATTAGGTAATTCTTACTTCCCCTAGTTTAAGTAGTGATAAGTTCAAGTATAAGTGAACAATTATAACCATATATATTGGCAAAAATCTCAGAACCTTCAGTTTATATACTGCTTAAATTTGATGAATATAACTTAAGAATTATAGGAGCTACTGAAGATTTAAAAGTGTCAGTGACTTTTGGGGCCACCCTGTACAAGAACTGTAGAGTCTGCATAACAGAGAAGGAGCCTGTACCACTGTTTGAGAAGCACTGGTCTAGACCATTATTATATCCCATATTTAAAGTAAAAATGTAGGCCTATGTTCCTTTTACAATAATTACCAATTTGCAAACTTTTTATTAACTGATGGAATATACTAGGGCTAAATCATTTTCAACTCCATTTTAGACTACTCGAATCAAAGAAAGTTTTATTCACTTTACGCCTTCACACTTTTCCTAACTGCTCCTCGTTTTTATGGAGCTCAACAGTCCCATCCACTCTGTAGTCGATTCTGGTTCCAAGTAAATTTTCCATCCATTTTTCCATTTTTTTATTTTTTTATTTTTTTTTTTTTTTTGGACTTTTGGAAAACTTCAGATATTATGAGTTCAGAGACATTGCTGAGGTTAACCATCTACGTGGTAACTAACTCCATAACATGGTTGTTTTTAAGCCCAAAAAGCAAGCATAAAATGCAAAATTTTGCAAAATGTTTTAATAACTTAGCAGTTTATAAAGTGTCAGACACAGATTTTAAATAAAAGTACAGGTGTTGTGGTCATTAGTTACCACAGACCTGATTAGCCCTGAGCAAGCTTTCAAACTTTTAGTATACATTTTTTGGGGGAAAGTCTATGGGAAAATGAATGAGAAATGTACTTCCGGAACTGGGGGCGGGGTCAGTGTGGAGCTGCGTCCGTGTGGAGAGAGCGCAGATCCGGGGCTGGAGGAGCCTGGAGGAGCCTGGACAGAGGGAGAGCGCGAGTGTGGGGCCGTTTGTCATTCTGGCAGGACACACTCCCACGAGAAACTTACCCACTCTGCTCCACAGACTTGTTGCTGCCTTTATCGACGTAGTTTTTAGTAGCGTTCCCGGACCTATTACTCCAGCGCTCGATACAGTCCACGGAGAGGTGCTTTTTGTGGTTGAAAAAGCGATCGCCGCGTGTTGGAGACTCTGTGGCGATAGCGAGGCACCGGGAGAAACAAAAACACGGTATGATAGCTATGAAAACGTGCTACCAGGCGGTTGCATTGTGTACTTTACGCATTTGGCGAGGCTGCTGCGTAAAGCGGTGTTTGGCAGCGGTGTGGCCAGGGTCAGTGTGTGATTTGGCACCGCTCTGTGCGCACTTGTGGTCAGTTGTAGTGAAAGATAATTATTTATGGAGTTTGGGTACTTAGGTTTACGTAGTAAAGCGTCACTGAGTCTGTCCAGAAGTTTGCGTTTTGGTGAGAGCCAATGCATTTCTAAAGCAGTGTTGCAGCACAAATATCAAAGCAATCCATGTGCAAAATAGTACAACTCCAACAAAGTTATTTTAGTTAAACTGTCAGTGTAATCGAGAGCTATTGTAGGTTGCAGTAACTTATGTTAAAACTGCTGGAAAATGATTTGTGAATTGATTCTATTCAAATTTCCTTTACATTTAGATTATGTTTTATTACTTAGGATAACTTTAATTTGTTTTTGTTTTTTTAACACTAGGTTTAGCAGTCCTTATTGTGGGTTTGTACAGCACTAGGGCCTTTGCCATATAGCTTCTTAGTATATAAAACAATATACTTAAATAACCCTCATTGCAGTAGACACACAAACTCCAAAATAACTTGTACAGTCTGATTGTTCTCCTTGGGTTCTCTGGCCAAAGACAAGCTTGTGTTTTGTGATTTGATGACTCTATATTTCCATATTTAGACTCTAATTATGACTGAATGAAGTGCAATGATAGTTACAAAGGTAGACTTCACTACTTCATTAACTAAAAAATACGAATGCGCAGGAACCATCTAATACATTAGCTTAATAATGCTGTTATACCTTTTTAGTTTGAGATTCTTTGTACGCTTCTTTCTTTTTTAACGGGCCTAATATTTTTATTTCACATTGTGTTATCTGTAGTTGGTGAGATCGAGGGTTAGTCCTACGCCTCTGAAAACTGTTGCCACTTTGGTCCAACTGACCCACATGTTTTTAGAGATGGAAAGAAAGTTATCCATTGCAGAAATTCAGAGTTTTATTTTCATTTCACAAATTTACTTAAGCCTATATTATCACAACTTCTCTACTCCTCCTGTCCTGTATCATAATTGCTTTTTGTCTGCAGCTTAAGTTGAGTGTTAAAAGCTATTAGTTCCCCTCCGTCACACTTCAGCACCTGTCATCGGACTCATCAGATTGGACACTTTTGAATTGATGGAATGATTACAACGACAGTTTGTATTCACCCCATTTACCTTTTCAGCTAAACTTCATAGCCTCCAGTCACTTTGAAAATATTCCGAGCAGCCCAAGGAGGAGGTCAAAAGTGTCTCAAATCACTCCTGACAACCACAAACATGTCGACAGTACAGTATCTACTCAGGTCAAGCTAACTCTTCCTTTTATTTTTTTATCAGCAGAAAACGTGTGATTATTAACTGGCTCTTGACTGATTGCTGGTAATTTTGGCCGATTAGCTTTAATTAAAGGGAGGCTGGGTGCGCTGCCTTGTTGTTGCCTGTCGCCTCGGGTCTCGGAGCTTCTCACAGCCCCATAATCATCCACTGAACACATGAAAGAGCATCACCTGCCTTTCCACATCACCGAGCCTGGGAAGAACTGATGGCTCCGCATGGTTTAGGTTACTCCCATTGAAATCATTTTTAGTTTGTGGATGTATTTGTATGTTGTTAGTTTTAAAATCTGGTATCTCTGGTTTCTTATATTTCAAACTTGATTTTGATACTAAGGAAAAGGCTTGATATCTAATGCTGTGTTTGCTACTAAACTGATAAGAAAAAACTTTTTTTCCCCCCTATACAACAGAAGAGTGTCACGATATTAAAATTTTGATACTAAGGAATCGACTCGATACTCAATACTGATTCTGATACCATGGTGATAATTAAAAAACATTGTTTATTTAGATAATAGTATGCCATTTTCAGCATTAAGTCATAGTATTTTTTTTATATTACCACGTGGTCTTATATATGTGTAATCCTTCATTTGTCCTGGTAGGTTCAATAGTACTCTAAGTGTGTATACTTGTCTTTGTGGTCTTATACTTGTGCACACAGCTCAAGATTATTGTAACGCTATATAGGAAAGGTTCATTTCTGTCCAATTGATGTGACTTTTTATTTTAGTATCGATACTTTTTGGATTTTCGATATTTTAAAGTTTTTTTCTAATATAACCTTGTAGTTTTTTCAAGTAGTTCTAGTGTGACTTTTTTTTTTTTTTTTTTCAATATCCATACTGAAATTAAAAAAAAGTTTTGATACCAGTTTCAGTATCAGTCAGTATGTGGGTATACATTTTTTGATCTCCCTACCTCACAGCACAGATTTCAACACATCTTAGAGCAAGAACATTCAAATTAAAGAATTAGGAGGAAGATTAATGAGGATAATATATCGATAGTGACATTTATTCCGCAAAAGAAATATTGAAGATTGAAGTGTCAGCCCATGTGACAAGCAGCCCAGTGGCCTCTTGCTCCCTCACTTAACATTTGACCAAAAAACAGCTAAACAATTGTAAACTTAACCCAGCAACAATGTGTGAAACTAAATATGAAAGTAAACTGATATTTAAAACCTCCAAATCTTCAATTAGTAATGTAATACAGTCTGCTGTCCCTCTTAGACTTTATACATGTATGTCTCACCTGCTCGTCAGCACACAGAGCCTTAACTAAATTCCTTGAGTTCACAAAAGTCCCATACATTTACATGGCTCGGCAGCTCACTGAGTTTGTTGTGACACTGTTGTCCTGTTTGCTTATCTGAATGTCTGTCCATTGGTTTGTATTGGTTATAAATGGCCATATTGTGCATGACTAGTTCAGCAGCTATAGACCTTTTCCCTGGATAAGTTACTACAGGTTTCTAACAGCTATGGGACCATAGGGACCACAAAAACCTTTTATAGGGGATAGTTCAGTTATTCTTTCTACTCTTCTCAAACTCGTTCTGTATTGCTCAAGCTTCAGTGCCTCTGGGGTTGATGTGCAAAAAACAGAAAAAGGAGAAGGTGATGGGACAGCCTCCAAACTTCTCAAATACGGTATTAACTTGGCAGTGAATATTTAACACTAGAATTACTGTTTCAAATTAATAATTTGAACATACTGAAATGATTAGCATGTATTCATTTCTATTATGTATGCATTAATTTGATGATCCTGGTTAGTAGCTCAGTTATGAAATTAAGGGGTATTATAACTTTATTCTAAGTTTTAGTAAAATTTGATTTCCTGAGCCTAGACACATTTACCTTGTCCACATATGACAGCATGTGTTATGTAGCGGTTATTTAGCCCTACTATAGAGCATTTGTATAAATAAAAGTGAAAATATTCCGAGATTAGACCAGCAATAAAGAGTAAATACTCTTATTACATCAATTTATATTTCCAACCAAGATATCAGCAAAACCTGTATTTTGTACTGGATGGGTATCGGCTCAATTTTCATAGATCACTGCTGATATTCGATACCATTTTCGGTATTGGTGCGTCCCTCATTGTGTACCCTATTGTTACCCCTTTGTGGCTGAAATATTTTGCACAACTGTACTGGTATATTTATAGAAAGAAAAAAAAAAGTCCTCTCCATAAGTAATAGCTATGGATGCCGTTTTGGCTGAAGTCAGCATGCTCCCCTCAGTACTGCAGACACATGCTTGTACATGTCGGTGCTTTGAAGCCTTTATCATATTGTGTTTGACTCTCATCACTCCTCACCTTTAGTAATATTTCAGTATTCTAATTTGATAAGGATCTGACAGCCTATTTCCTGAGTTAATGTTGAAAAAGAGCTCTAGTCTTAAGTCTTTTATCCTGGCTCTGTGGCTCACACATGCTGCACAGTTGTTGTAATTATTTGTGGTAGCCCATTTTGGGTTTTTCTCCATCCTGCCACTGAACACATTTGAGTTAGATTTGCTCCAAGACACAATTAAAATAGCATTAACATTTAATTCAGTCTGAGTATTAGTGGGTATTAGTTTAGTGAGTGAGTATTAGTATTTTAAAGGTAGGGCATGTACAATGTTTATTTAAAATTTCATAAATGTGACTGTGATCTGTGTCCCCAGATACAAGATAAGCGTGCTCAGAACAAATATTACTTTTACTGACAGCCCCTGTAATGTTGATTTGTGCTTAATTACAAACTCATTGTACTTCATAGCCATGATTATCCAATAAGAAAGAAGAATGTGCTGCTCAATTTTGGTAACTCTTTAATCATTCATGGCCCTACTTTCCTTGCAAATAGAGGTGAGAGATATCTATAAAACAACAATTATGATATCAATTTTTAAATGTAAACACAATTAGAATATTGAATATACATTAGCAAAAACTATTTGAAAAAAGGTTACAAAATGAGCTGGAACTTCCCATGTAATCTTTCAAACATGGATTCCATTTGGTGTTTGTGTGGTACTTTAACTTCAACTGAGAAATTTATCAGCATAATTTAGCATATTTCTGGTGTATTACTAAAATATTTCTCAATTACCATAATAAACCTTATTGAGATAGCACTTTTGTTAATATTTCCAAACTGCTTTTCAGTCTCTTTAGTCATTCACTACATCTTTTTTGTGCCCTCTTACACATAATGCATTTTGTAACCCAAGTCGCAGACACAGGGGCTGTAACTATTATAATCTGTACCTTCTGTTTCTTTGTTGGGACCTGTCGGGACACTAGACTACTCTCTGTGTTTTGTAGTCTCTAAATCATCTATTTAGAGTAATCGTCACAACCATAAAGCTCCATGCAGCTGGCCAGACATTTCAAGGAGGCAGTAATTAGGAGTTCTCTTCGCTGTTGAACTTCAAACGGTGGACTTTCAAATGCTTGTATTCTCCAAGATAACATTTGTGTTTCTGTAGAAGTCACTATTGGCCTCAAGTCGGTGAGCGCTAAATCATAACCTCCCCGGTCCAAGATCAGAGGCCAAGTCGAGTTTCAGATTTAAAGCTTTTGGAGTTCCAGAAGGCGCCGGTTGTACATAATTCATAAAGGTTTCTGGGATTTGTAAGCACATTTGTGTTTACATAATTTGAATTTGCTGAATGCACAGTTGCAACTCTCCCACAATGGTGTCCAGTATTCATTATGTTGGACTTTTCACAAGATTCTACAGTACAATGTCATGATGTCCTATGTCCTAAGTTTGAAGGTTTCATGAGGGATACAATATAAGCCTTCAATGACTTGACAATATTGGTTATAATCTCCATATTTCTTTATTATTTGTTGATTAAGTAACTTGTTAAGGGTCTGACACCTGCTTAAGTCTTCAGGGGAATGTTACCTGGAACGTTCCTGGAATAGAGACAAACTGGTAGTACCACCAGGCCAAGTTACAGGTCACAATAAGAATTGATGTTTTTCATATATGCATATATTTTTTAGCAGTATCACTTATAATTGAGATGCAAGATGGATAAGTTAAGCGCCATACTATGGGACATTCCAGGCAAAGCAATATCATCTCCATGAAGATGAGGACATAGCGGACACTCCATCAGAAAGATTATTAAGTGCACCTTTAAGTACAGCCAGGTATCTTTCACAATTGTTGACCTTGCTTTTTCTTTGCTGGCTTACAAAAAATTTCATTATATTTTGTTTCCACAGTTTGAAGTTGCTGTGTTCAGTTATCAAAGAGCCCTGTCTCCCTAAGCTATAACTCTCTTCTTTTGAAAAATGAGAATAATTCTTTGACTATTTTTTGCCCATATCAAACAGCACTGTTGGATCTTTTGGATGAAGCCTTTGTTGATTTGTGAAGGATGTCAGATAAAAAACAGATGCAGCTCCTCTTGTGGGAGTTGGGGGTCAGTTGAGCAACAGCTGACCATTTCAACATGCTCTTCCTTATCTCTCCATTACCCTATTTTCATGCATCTTGTGAGCTGATAACCCAACTACAACACTTATTATCCATCAAGTGCACTCTGTAAATTGTGTAAAACCATATTGTATGCATATGAAACCTTTTTGTATTTCCTGTACCGTGGTATTATACTGGTCAAGTTTGTATAAAATAAATGGCACCAGGAGTGAATCTGACAAAAAAGACTTTCAATTATGGATGGGACCATTCCAGTTTCCCAGTTTATCAGGTTGACATTGTTTTCTATTTCTAATGGTAACAGTAGAGCAGTGAAGCTGAAGGGGTGGTTGTATGTTTGTACAATCATCATAAAAAGTAAAACAAATTTCATTATTATCATAATTTTTACAAGAGGAAAAATCTATTTGTGAACTTATCAGCAAGTTCGCTACTGTTTGCTTTGCCATTAATTAGAAAATACTGATATTGGCAAAAACAAAGACAAATATTGGATATTGCTATTGTCTGAAAAACTCTATCACTGACAGTCTGTACTTTCTTTCATCAGATACCAGTGGTAATGGGTTTAAACTGGAGTAATTTAACATCTATGTTCCTCTTGTTTTCCCCAGAGGACTGACCTCACCCCAACCCTAGTGGGAGCTGACGATGGCGCTGAACGATGCCAGCGCTGACCCTCCAGCTTTCACCAACGGGGGGCGCCACTCTCACTCCTGCGGCAGTGGGCACTCATCTCCTAAGTCAGTCACAGCGGTTTGCAACGGTCAAGATCCGCTAACTGCAGCCTCAAGCGGGGACTCGATCACAGCTGACAATGACGACGATGGTAGTAGCATCAAGAAGACCCAGGAAAATCCTCCAACTGTCCACAAAGCGAACAAACCAAACCAAAATGGCAGCGTTGTGAAACAGAACGGATCATTAAAACACATCTCGACACAAAAGTTGACCAAGTGCCAGCAGTCTTTGCCCCTCCAGCACAGAAGTGTATGTTGCCAACAGTGTCACTACCCCACCATGCTGCGTTGTCCCTGTGGTCAGCCGGATTGCCCTCTGTTTAAAACCAACCCAGGGCCCTGTACCCTGCCCCCTGCTGGTAACACCGCAAACTGCCCCTGTTGTGCCCCAGCCTGCACCTACCCGCCCCATCTCAACCCAGCACTCTGTGCTCACCAGCGCCACCAGCAGCAGAGGTGGCAAGAGCCGATCCACAACCATGCACATGGGCCCAACATCAGGTAAGAACACACTACTTGCTAAAAACTAGTGATGTGACATTCGTGAATGAGTCCGCTCTTTTGAATGGTACCTTAACGTAAATGGTTGGATCCAGTTTCTTTTTTTCTTTTTTTTTTTTTTAAAGAGCCAAATCTTTTTCTTTCTAATTTGCATGCATTTTTATTCAGAATCAGCACAGAAGCAGAGCAGGCAGCACAAGTGAGAGGTTTGTGCACAAAAAACATATTTGGCATCATATTAACAGTTACTTTTAAAATTATTGTTATTGTTTTATTTTGATTATGGATAATTCAAAAGGGTAAACACACTCCCGTTCTCAGTTTGAACCAGTTTAAACACATTTAAGCCTTGGTTGTTTCTCTCTGTGATTAGTTTCTTGTTAAAATGAGTCATATAAACGAATAGTAAAAGAGTCTTTTGAACGTCTCTCTGAAATGAATGGATCCAAAAGATTCTGATCCCATAAAAGAGCCGAAAGCCCCATCACTACTAAAACACACAGTTAGGGCTCGGCAATATGCTTGTAAAATTTGAACCGTGATTTGATCCCTGTGACAATCTGTTATTTTGGTCATATCATGATTCACCAATTTTCTTTTTAATTCAGCTGCATGCTCGTCTACTTCTTCTGTAGATTATCTCTGAAAGGCTGGGTGATAAGTGGAAAAAAAGAATCACATTTCCCCCCCCCATATTGATCAACCTAGATTTTTGATTTGATCTTCTTCCATCTTATTTAAAACCTAGACAGGTTTACTTCAGAGAGCAGCGTTTTAGGATCACCACAGTTTTCATTTAATGTTGATAGGACCAATAATTCTACATCTAATGTTTGGAATGTATTTGTACGATATATTAAGCATAAAAGTGCCTGCTATTGGCAGACACACGGACAATGTCTATGTGCTAAATTTGATTATAAGTTTCACTCATAAATTGTAAGAAAATGGTTACTTTCCATAACTTGGATTATTATAATAAGGCCCACAAGAGAAGCGAAAAAAGGGAAAGGAAGTCTGGAGCTTAGTAGCAACCGGGAAATGCTGTAGGGAACCAAGGTCAGAATTTGCCTAATCAGTTTCCTTGATTTCCTTAATTATAAGCCTTGCCCACAGAAGGGGAAGGCGGACAGGAAACAGCCTGCCTCTGTCACAGTCACACAATCGATTGCTTATGCCTTGGCATCTTGGATCTTTCACTGCAAATTTTACACTCTGAATTGTGACTGTTGAATTTGAAGGCTTGAAAATATTTGTGCTGAATATTTAAAGGTGGATTTTTTTTATTTTGAATTTTTAAACACATTGGAAATGCATAGTTGAAAAAAAATATCAACTGAAATTCAATCATATTTTCCGATGAAACAAATGATTTTGAATACACTAGTTTCTTACACTCACATCTATGTAGAAAACCCCAAACGTTTCATTGGTGTTTAGGTTGTGTATTTTTGAGTGTCCTGATTTATCCTGCATGTCCCTGGTCAGCTCACGTCAGTGCAGTCTCTGGTTGTGTTGGGGTTTGTATACTTGTTGACTGTAGCTGGATTCACACTTCAGAAAACAGAGGCGCTCTCATTGGCCCACAGCGCACCATAAGCCCTCTTTATCAGTCTGTTTGGTCATGTCAGTTCCATTTTTAGGCTCTGTGTGGAACCAGGTTATTTCAGATGCTGGGCCCTCCACTAATATTGAAAGTAAACCCAAGGCCTTTCACGATAATTCCTATATTGACTTATCACTCAGTATATGAAAGCTGGAATAAAATATTTTGGTGCTCAGTATTTATCATGTGTACAATTTCTTTGCAATGTAATGTTGAGGGTTGAATAAATAACTTTTATGGTCTAATTATTGGTTTAATCTGCCATTCTTTTGTTGCAGCTCATGCCTTTTAATTATGCAGTATATTTAAACATCGGTCCACTGGAATTTTGCTCTGTGTCGTCTCAGTATTGTCATTTATTGCAATATTTCTCTGCAGCCATACATTGTGCTTTGCTTTGACAGGTAGGGCTGTGCCAAAAATCGATCTAGAAATTATGATGATAATAAGGCAAGCACATTTTAATTGACAGGTCTACAGCCAATCTTGTGGCAGTAAGAGTGGCCTTGCGGTTTCACTTAAAGCCGCACAACTCTCTGATCCAGCCACAACTCCTCACCTTTTCTCCACATTTTCTCCTCTGGTGCTTCTCATCCTCATGATATGTGAAACTAAAGACATAATGTAACACATGGACATTGCACTTGTTTCTGCCGATAGCCTAATACAGGGCTGTCCAAACTACAGCCCAGGGGCCAAATGCAGCCCTCTGACCAATTTTTTTTGCCCTCATGCCTCCTCCTAAACTGGCCTAATTGATCAGGAAGTATTTCTTACTACAAACTGAAGAGATTCTACCTCTGTAACCTGAATAACATCACATTGCATTGTGACACAGGCCTAAAAAATAATCTTCCTAGTCTTATTAACGGTTAACAGCTCTGTCAAAACTGTGTTAAATGCACCATTTGTCTCCCTGTATCAACACTGGTTTGTGGCCCTCCACTTCAAATATGTTTCAGTATGCGGCCCTCCCAACCCTGGCTTAATATATTGTACAAACTTATTCCAAAGTTTAGATGTGGATTATTGGTTGTATAAACATGGAGTAAAAACTGTAGTGAACCTGATACCCTGCTCTCTATGCCTGAAGTCCACCTCTCTGTTTTCAATAAGATGGAAGAAAATCAAATAAAAAATCGAGAGCAATGAGTATGGGGAAAAAAATATCACCCAGTCCCAATGACAGGTTTATTAAAGTACTTTTTGACATTTTTCTATGGGGACTGCAGTTGTTGTCATTCCTTTGACATTGTGCTGGGAAGATCTAGACACCCTATTTTCTAGGCTGACAGAATGAAAGGATGTCAACATGAAATAACCATCACAATCATAACAATCGTAACAATGATAATTGTAACTATTTTAGAATCAAAAATAAGTTGTTCAAGTCAATCTGTACTATTTTTTTGACATTTATGTAACATTAACTCTACTCCATCCATCAGAAATTGGTTTTATAAAGCTAGAGAAAACTAATTTAAGGGTTTCCCTGTTGGTTGTACTTTCAATAATTGTGAAATTGTGGTGGTTCTTCTCACCAAAATGTTATACAAAATGTTTATATCATGGCTACCAATATTGTACACTACTGGTGTCATTGAAAAAAAGTTTTGTTACTACTACATTTTGAGCAGATTATTAAAATATTTTAGCAATACACATGGCATTTCCAGTCTTCTTCTAATGGGACTGTTCATTTGCGTAGAGTGCATTGTGGCTTATACTTGTGCCTCATTCTGTTTACCACTGTTAACATACAGTCCATAGGAATGAGTTAAATGCTTTTAAGATCAGTCCATAAAACACAGGAGTAATCCAGAGAGCAGTTGGGCGCCACACTTCAAACGTTTAGTGCCTGAAATGTTCCCTCCAGCCCAATAATGTGGAGTCCATAGAGTTTGACACTAAAGAATCTCCCTTAACCCTTAACGGGCTAAAGCAGAGCTTCTCTGACTTTTTGTATTGGCTCCTTAGTTATTTTATTCTGGAAGTATATTTTACTTGGTCTTAAATGAGCTGAGACTAAACCAGGACTAAACCAGGACTGGAGCCAGGACTGGAACCAGGACTGGAACCAGGACTGGTCCCAGGACTGGTCCCAGGACTGGTCCCAGGACTGGACCCAGGACTGGACCCAGGACTAGACCACTACTAAAGCGGAACTAAACCAGGACTAAACTAGCTAATTAAGCCTTGACTACCAAAAATTTAAATAATCCTGGACAAAAGATTTAAACAACATACAGCATGGCATTAATCCACAAAATTAAGACTAGACAGTGACTAAACTAGAATGGAGCTAATCATTAAATCAAATTGGCACCTGACTTGAATAATATGATCAAAACTGCTCTTAAAACTTGAATAAAATGAAGTTAAAACTAAAGTATGTATGGCAGAACTTAAAGTGCATTGCCTCGTTCCAAACAATTACATGCTGCTTTGCATAATCATTAAACCTCTTGCAGAATTGTGTGGTGGGAACTATGACTGGGAACAAATGTGTGCCCACTACCTAACAAGTGGATATCATGTGCTATGTGGCTGAGAGATTAATTACAATCAAATCCAAATCCCTGTTTGGTCAAATGCAGCACAATATGCAAAGTTCTATTACAACAGATTACCATCGGTAGATACAATTTTCTAAAACAGCAAACACCCTTTTAAATAGCAATATATTCTGAAATAGTTAATTTAATAATCTTAAGAATTGGTGGTTTTCAGATTCTAGCATGTGATAATGTCATACTACCAGATGAGGGGCAAGAGACAGGGACTTTGCCATGAAATATCTAAAAGGTAAACACACAAACGCTGAATCTGATTCTATTAGTGACTAGACCCATTCACTTCTTGTAGTGCAACTAAAACCTGCAATTTAACTATTTTACCTTTACCTTTCAAAGTAGGGCTATAGTCATTTAGTCGGATCATCGGTCAATGGTGTCTTGGTCTAACTACATTTTTATTAGTCACCTCATCCCTTTATTTTGATTATAAGAATTTATGTGGGACACCAACAGACAGGAGAATTGAATCATGAGTTTAATCTGCCTTTTTAAAAATACCAAATCTTAAGCCAAATCACTCACTCACAAGTTTTCCCAATCTGTCTTTGTTTCCTATACTTCTGTTTAAGTAATTGTTTTTGCATGAACTCTCGTGCAGGTGTAGTGCCGTGCACTAGGGTCAGATACACAGAGATACGTTATAGTTTAAGAGGTTTTCCCCTTTTAGTCGATTGGTGTGATATGTGTTTCGTTGAATACAGCTCTATTTCAAAGTTGCCCGTAACCCATTATTTTAACCCAATGCATTCAGTTCAGTCTCAGTTGTGTTGAGTGGGGTTGAAAGTTGTGGTCTCATATGAAAGTCTGGGTGGGCACAACTCGCTCTAGGCTCTCAAAGGTGAATCTAATGCACCTACCCACCACCACCTTTCACTTTCATTTTCCACCTTGGCTTCTACTATTACAGTATTTTTTTTCTCTCTTTCCTGCTGCTCCACGGGGAACGCAGAGCAGATGTGGCAGTGGTTGTACAGCTTCTAATGTTAAAGAAAGGCTTATTTAGCAAACAAGTCACTCTGGTGATGACAGATTGAAATTACAGGCTAGGTTTATGTTCTTTCTCTGTATCAATGTGTCACACTCAGGAAAGCAATTACCACATTAAAATACATCTGCAAGTCTGTTTTGTATGTTACAGTCTTTGTTCCTAAAATGTGGTCAAATCTTTCCCAATTTCCAATTTGTCAATATTTATCCATCAAAAGGATTTCTTTTATTATCTTGGTGATTTAATTGAGTAGATGTTGATCAGTAAAATATCTTATTAAAGCATGACTATAGATAATTAAATACTGACAGTGGTTTGCATCATACATTTTGGCATTGAAATGTTACTAACATTTCAAACTCTATATTTCAATGCCAAGGAATGTCCAAGAAAATGTAGTACTCACTATACAAATGATCCACAATTATGTTTTAAACTCTCTTTTTGTACTTTTCATTTCAAGATAATAGTTTCTTTAATTGTACCATGTAGTGTAATACCAGTTTTGATATATTTTTTCAGTACCCAGTTTCAATACTCATTCCTGTATTGACTAGTATCTGGTACTTTTGACAACCCTAATGGATTTAGATAAATTGCACATGCCAGTCGTTCAAATTCTAAACCTGTGTCCTCCTCTGTTTCACTGGTTTCTTCCATCAACTTAAAAATGCTAAATTATTCTTCTGGTGTGATACTTTCTCAGATCTGAAGGTGTTACTGCTCCTTCCTGGTTTCCACATCAACATATATGTATTCTATTCTATGACAAAGTAAAAAGAGAGGAAGGGACTTCTATTGTAACACTAAAGCCACTGAGCAGTGTTGGTCTGTGGTGTAACTGGGATAATTTGTGGGTTTCAGATATCAGTGAGATCTTTTCAGTGTCTGTGATTTTTGGATTACTCCGGGATTAGGCTCACTCCTTTACACTTAAACCACTGTCTGACATAAAGCAGTGACTGGTTAGACATTTTTATGGCCCTTTTACTATGGGGAATTTTTACCTCTGCTCTCAGCTTCAAAAATAATCCATTCACAGAGATTAGCACTTCATTCTATTTTTGGAAATTTAACACGCACTGAAATTTTTTGTTTGGCTAAAGTCCTTTTACTTGGCGTTTGGCAATTGTAGTAATGATTTTGGCATGACTGGGTCTGTTAAAAACATTATAACCATGTATGTCGGTATCTGTTTTGTATCTTTATTCATATTGTGCAGTCATTTTGTATGTATTCTTTGGTATTGAGTGGAAACTGGACATCCTAGGATTTGTAGCTCCATGGACATGGAGCCAAACGGAGGATGTAAGATCCAGAAGCAGGCCTATACAGAACCAAATCATACATCATCTCATATGAATCATAAATATCGCAGCTTGTTACAAATACATAATTCCCAATTTTAAGTCATATTTTTTTAACTATGGTTCTGTTAACAGCCATATTACAAATCCAATGAAAATTTGTCTTTTCAGTGTATTTTACAATTAAAATAGGTTATTTTACAACTAAAATAGGTTCTCTAAATTTTATGATCACTACTTGTCAGGTATGTGTGTAGCACACGAACACCTTTACTGTTTTACGGATAGGATTTTTCAGCCAATTTGTGAATTTCAGTCAGATTGTGCAGTACTAAATTAGTTTAATTTCTGTTCCCATGCTAGTCTTTGATTTCCTGGCTCTCATATAGAGCTAATCTGATTATAATTATGGACACTTGGCTGTAAATTCAGTCCTTTATCCCATAGAGTGCGCTCTTGAGAACTGACTTAGTCTTGAGACCTGTTTTGAGTGAAGCTAAGCTGCAGATAAACAGAGCTGTGTGTCTGCGGGCCATCCCTCCCCCGGTGACCTGCTCCTACCTGCACAGCCCCTCTGCTTGGACCCCCTCACACCATCCCGGGTCAGGCAGAATATTTAACCTTAACCTTCTGTGTCCTGCAGCTAAATGCCTATGCCTTCTTCTTGTTTACTCCAGGTCATAGTTTAGCTTACATTCTCTGTTGCCGACTGGTTGGGACTATTGGCCTAGTTTCTGTTCTTCCACTGTGTCAGTGGGTCATTCTAAGACTTCAGGAACTTAATTATTATACTCAAATACATCTATTTTAAAGTTTTAATGAATCCATTAACTTCCAAAAAGTGTGGACTAGTCTTTTCATAACCCAATTTGTTATTTCAGCACATTGAAAGGACACATTTTTATTATTTATCTTGGTGATTTGGTGTCATTGATTATTGATCAATATCAGATCAAAAAATGTCTGTACAGTGACATACTAATACACAAAATATAGTGGGGGTTGCACATCAAACAACACATTTTCCTGTTTGGAAATTTCAAACCCAATTTTGATGCTATTAAGAATGTGCTAAAATGTGTGTGGTTGAGCTTCAACTATTGAATAAAATGTAAATGGGCTGTAAAATTAACCACATTAATTTATACCCTTGTTTGGGAGATCACACTAAACTTTGTTTCTTTTTTAGGTCATTTTTATAGTTTCAATTATAGATGAAATTCAAACTATGAATATTCAGTATACCTCAAACAGCATTACAATTGTATCTATTTTTCCATATACCTTCTACCCCTGTTTGATACTGATTGTGATACAATAATGGCATAATTAAAATTTTTCATAGGGCCATCACACATCTCAGACTATTTAACCTTCCCTTCTCTATCCTGCCCCTAATGCCTTCTTCTTGTTTACTTCAGTTTATAGTTTAGCTTCAATTCATGCCTTGTCAGATTGCACAAATTCCAGTTTCTCACTCCCTTTGACAGTTGTTCCAAAAAGGTCATTTTTTATGATCTGGAATGAGGTGAAATTTTCTCATGTTTGGGCCAAGCAGGTGGGCAAGTCAGTTTCTATGGAAACAAAATAGCTCTATGAAAACATGACAGCCTCAAAGTCCAGCACAGTTCATCATCAGTGATTTACCAACGTTTTATCAGTCGGAAAAGGTTGGTGCATTTTTGAAGAGTGAGTGTCTGCATAGCTTCAGCATTAGTGCATGGCGGTTCGAGTTAAATATTAAATACAATGATGTTTTTCTGTGCTGCTTTAGTTTGTGTCTTTGTAATTGTCCTGGGAGTTCCCCGACAGATGCAGGAGTAAGTTGTACTTAACCCCTGATATGAATAGGTGAAAGTTTAGAACATACGTTTAGAAAAGTAGGGCTGCAAGATTAATCACAGCTGAATCGAAATCTCAATTTGAATGGACACAATTGGCAAATTACAAAGGCTGCCGTTGTTGAAGTACCATCATTTGCTCCACAAACAACAAAATATCCTGCCTTATTTTGTATAAAAAAACTGATAAGCATGTTCTGAAATGTGATTTTTGTGCTGGTTTGGCAGTTCATATTTCAGTCTTTCTGTTAGTTATTCTGGCCATGTTTAAAATGTGAACTTCAACAGAATGCTGCTTTTATAACATAAACCACCTATCTAATCGTAATTTCAATGCAAAACGTGTTAAATTATTGTGGGAACAACAATGAAAATCACACAGATTTCATTATTGGGGGAAATCATCATCATAGGCCTGTTACAATGATGCATTTTGAAGTGCGATTTATTGCTGAAGTAAATATAGAAGATAAATGATAATATTGAAACCAAACTATGAAGCAGAATTATCCCCAAGAAAGTATTCTAAATGCTTAATATTGTTAAAAAATATGAACTCCAATAAAAACAAAATGCAACCCTTAAGTAGTTGGTTTGTGTCTATAATGAGTCATAGAAGTTCATAATTCAACCTTCTACATCTCAGATCTCATTGTGGTTCTGAAAATTAACCAAAGATTTCCCACTATCACAAAGAAAAAGTATCCACAATAAATATTGACCCCCAAAAAGTATTGTTCCATCTGTTATGTATTAAAGGAGTTGATATAGTATTTATCTTTGCAGACCTATCATATAATTGACATCTTGATGTACTTTGCAAAATCACATGGTTTTCCCCTGATTTACATTCCTATATTATGTAGCTTTAAATTCCTACTTTATGACAAGTACACCTGCAGAGCCCTGTGAGAGTTTATTAATAAGACTCAGAATATGCAAACATATTGGTTCCCATGTGTTCTGTCAGACAGCTGCACTCTTTATTTCATGGTGTCATCTTGGCAAGGCTTTGTAATTTATCACAAATAACAACTGTTTGCGTGGGCTTATGACTGAGCGTCCTGCTTGGACCTCTCTTTCCCAAATAAGTTCTTTTCGAACACTCCCCTGCTTCCCCACAGCAAATACCTGCAGGATTGCATCCCTTTTATAACAATATTTCCATAGGTTTGTCCCGCTTATATCCGTCTGTACAGTGTAATTTAAGCGCAATCGAACTGTATGCAACTTTTACCTGTCCAATGTGAGAACCTGGCAGAGAATTGGCATGAATTATATTTTCTTATCTTAGGATCACCATGAGACTATATGCATTTCCACTATGCATCAGATGCCCTGATTCCCACGCTAACTTTGATGGATGATTTTACTTAAAATTTTCTCTCAACTCCCCTCATTAAAAAATTGTATCATTAGTATAGTACTTTATAGGAAAGTTAGACTTATGTACATAATTCGATTGGACAAGTAAAATTCTATACCAATGGAATACTTTTTATTCAAGCTACATAAAACTTTGTTTCTTATTTTAAGCAAAAGAGTTTTTTCTTCATTGTAACAAGATGTATTTTCTTACAAAAAGTACAAAAAGTCTAGTTTCATTAGTAGATGATTTTATTCAAATTTACTAAAATTAAGATAACATTTTCAGGTACTTTTTTCACAGATTTTACTTTTTGCAGAGGCCATTTTTCATCTTTACAAGAATGATGACATGTTTTGATCTTGCTGTATCCCCGTATTGTGTAACATTTGAACACCTCCAGTTACCCCAGTGTTTTTTCCTCACAGCCTGAGGACAGTGTTTTCAGCACATACATAACCTGAGCCTCAGCAGGTCAACGTGACGCACCCAGGTCACCCTCCATCTGCTGCGCCGACACTTACAATGACAACTGCGCTAACTTATTGGCCCTTTGACGTCTCACTTGACACAATTATAGAGGGTAAATGAGGTGATGCTTTAATATTGTCTTGTTAAGGACCTGTGAAGGCAGATCCATCATCTTAAAGTACTGACATGCTGAATAACTTCAAACTGCTCTCCAACAGAAGAGATTATATGTTACACAAATACTTAAATTACCCCCATCTACCAATAATCCAGGTACATCACCAAGAGTAGTTCAAAAAGTGCTACACTTAACATTTATAAGTACTACCTAATAATAGTAGCATCATATATTTTAAAGGTGAATACAGTATGCTTCTCAAACTTTGCATTAACAAAGAATTCACATAAAGGCTCGACCGGGACTCGACCAGGACTCGACCAGGACTCGACCAGGACTCGACCAGGACTCGACCAGGACCCAACCCATGACTTGGGATAGCACCACATTTTCAGAAACACTGCTACACTCCTGTGCTTAGCTTATCAAACACCAACATATTTTCATGAAACATTAAACTATTACCATTTGACAAACCTGTATCTTAATTCCGATCTATCAGAGGGAAACAAAATGGGTGTTGTGTGAATGATGAGTAGGCGGTCTGAACAAACGCTGACCTGGAGCTCCGGTGTCCTCAGACGTCTTGCATCGAGACAGAGCCAGCCCCACAAAGGCTAAGTGCTGCTCAGATGGATGGTGCACTGTGATGAGCTAATAATGGAGCTATGAAAATGGTGCCGAGTGAAAAATGAACGTTTGACAGAGGAAAAGCTCCCTTCTTTCTGCCACTGAATAAGTTGAAAAGACTTTGTATCACATGTCACTAAATGATCAATGATGGACGATTATATCTTCTGAATTATATGGATAAAAATTTTTTTTTTTTAAAATAATTTCCTCAATATGAATGTAAGAAAGAATGAATATAAGTTTTGTGACGCGTACTTATGTATACTATAAGTACCAGAAAGTTGCTTCGGCCTGCTCTTCTCTTAATGCATGAATCACAAAAAGTAATCAACTACCTAAAATATATGATGCCTTTTATTTTAAAAGGGTTTCAACATAAGAGCTACTGTCGAGAGTAAGGTTTAAAAAAATACTAGGTTTAGTTTTCTGTGTATTCTCTGTGACTGCATCTAAGTAACAATACTAAGTGCCCAACCAATCCCACACAGTTCACAAATTAATTTATTGTTTATCGTATTTGTTAAGGTCAGGGACAACAGACATAGATTAACATGGGATAATTGAGCACTGGCAAATTTGCAAAACACTATCCCTGGAGAAATTTGGCCGCAGTTAATTGCTGCTGCCCAAAATTAACAAACAAACAAAAAAAAACAAAAAACTATGTCAAATTTCAATTCAAAAAATTTAAAAGGCCCAGAGTGCCACTTCTGGCCCCTGCATGGAAGTGGATGAATATTGAACTAAAATGAGCCAGAGTGGTAGTGACAAGATGGCTGACCTGTTGAGCTGGAAAATTACCCAAACAAAATCATCTTCTCAAACCAGCAAACCAGCAGTTGGTAAAATTGTGGGGGTTTTTGTTAATGTTTTTAGTAATAGCTTGCAGAATGTCTAGAAGTACGGTTTATATTCTTTTTGGATAAATTAGCGAGTCCAATGGGTCAAATTTCGCCCTGATCCTAAATTAGGGAATAAAGGGTTAAAATTGAAAAAGTGGATATTTCAGTGTTCAGTGAACTTATAGCAGTAATTTAATGCAATGTTCAGAATTTTCCGAAGAAGAAAAGAGTTCTTGGGTTCTCCAGGGCTAGTCCCAAAAATGGCATTTGGCAGATCAGATTTCACAAAATGAAAAAAAAAAAAAAAAAAAAAAAAACAAGAATAAGACTGATATTGTCATTGTCAAGACACAATATGACTGTTTGTCCACTGATCTGAAGGTTGGCGGTTCAAATCCTGCTCTTAACATAAACACCACTGGTTGAGCGGTCAGATCCATTGTCCTGATTCCAGCTCCCACAGGTGAATGCTGTCATTGTGTCCTTGGGCAAGACACTTAACTCACCTCACCCCTAGTGTCTGTATACACTGGTGTATGAATGTGCGTGAATGGGTGAGTGGTTCCTTTATGTAAAGCACTTTGAGTGCCTTGAAGGTGGAATAGTGCTATATAAAAATGTGAATATTCTTTCCACATTATTCCTATTCTCACTTAAAGGCCTTGCTGATGTTTCCCAGTTGTATCCCAGTTGCTTTTCTACACCAGACCTCAAGTGATGAATGTGCCCTGAACGGGAGCCATTATAGAGACGTTACTCTGACTGACAGCTTGTAACGGCCGGCAACAGCATCAAATCGCACCGAATTCTTGGGGTCTGTGTTTCGCCATATTTCATCCGCCAAGAATTCAGCGAGTGGCAGGTGCATCCAGAAAAGGCCCGGCACAGCAGTGGTGGCTGTCATCAAAACAGCTCTCAAACATGCGGACATGGACACGAGCTGACAACTGTTCACTGCGCTACTCACCATTTGTAATGTTAGTTTGAGGTTATAGAGCTAGGCCTATAATTGCTCTATCGACTTATCGTTCAATATGCTAGATGGAATTGTGAGATGTTATTGTGTCAGTGTAATAAACTACTTTCAATATTCGTTATTGTTAATATTTACTTCAGCAATACATTGAACTTCAAAATGTGTTATTGTGACAGGCCTTTATAGAGCTATAGATTAGTTATGCATTAACTGTTAACTCTTCACTCCTCATATTTATCAACCTCCTGCCTGTTCCCTCCAAGCTACATAAAAACTTGCGTTGCCAGCCAAAACTACTTAGTGTGATTTATAGGTGGATCAGCCATTCACAAATGCATATTCAGTGTGTATAAAAACAAACATGATGGTGTATGCATTAAAAAGAAAGTGGGAAAAAGCACTTTTAAAATGAGATGATAGTTTGATATTGTTCCAAATGATGACCAAAGAGCTTGTCCGTTCCCCACTGAAATGATTGCATTGTCTGAGTTTGGTCTTGAGACAGAGCAGTGGAAGTGGTCACTTTAAGTCCTATGCAGAGGATTTACCAGGCAACATTTGGCCTGCTGCATACAGAGAATCCTGCTCATCCAAGAAACAGGCTAATTCTGTAATCTTTGTAAAGCTCAAGCATTAGTTTTGAGCTTTACATGTTTATTTATTTATTCGAGTAAGAGTACCACATATATTAATGAACAGAGTAACTTCATGTAAATGTACTGGATTTAGCATGGTGCTAATTTCCATCTGTGATCGTCATCACCACATATCTGTTGTCATCACTATAAGATATATTTGAGTGGGTAAGAACATTGTCTTTCCTGTTGGCTTATTGTTACTGTTACATTACATGTCCTCAAATTGATGCCAAATAATTGTTGAGAAAAGGTGTACCTCTCTCCTCTCCCCTCTCTTCTTACAGAATATGCTGCTTTGTTAATGGTGGTATCTTGACTGTCCAGTGATCCATGTTCTGTGCAGTGGTTTCAGGCCAGTGATAATGGGAGCATAGTGTCCCCATTCGACCTCTGTTTAACCCTCTTGTTTAAACGGCACAGGCCTCAGTGTTTATTGGAGTCTGTTAGAAACATGATGCCCTGTGAATGACACTATGAGGTTGAAGGACTACAAAAGATGCTCTCTCATTTCCTTTGCTTCATGCATCAGTGCTTCATGAAGATTTACATTTTGGAGACAACAGTTTAGTCACTGATGACGTTTGTGTCATATAAAATATGTAGTTGTAGTAGTATTGGTAGCGGTATTTATACAAGTCCAATAAGTAAAGTGAAGGCATTTTTGAGTAGTTTTGCTCTATGTTACTGCTATATAAATACTCAGATAAACCACACAATTTGGCAAATTTCAATTAGATTTGTAATATTAACATGCATTTGTGTTGAAAATGGCATTATGTTGTCTGAAAAATTGTGTTGTTTTTTATTATATTTCTGGTACTGGTATCAAAATTGATATCTAACATTTCGAAATTTAAGTATTCTGACAACACTAGTTGACAATTACCCACCCCTGCGGTTTTATCCATGTTTGAATGTTGTGGTTGTGTCTGGTGCCCTGGCGCTCTGTTGAAGACCCATTTCACGGCTCGGGCCTGGCTGTAATTGTGTGCAGCGTTCCAGTGTGCCCTGATTAGCCTTGTTCTCTAGTCGTCTGACGGTGACACTAATGGTCCTGTTCTGACTTAAAGAGCTTTTCATGAAATATTTAGTCTCCATCTGCTGACAGTTAACCCCGGCAAGACTTTTCCTGACCAACAGGCTTTTGAAATGGTAATTATAGACTTTTTCCATATAGGGACTGAGTTTAAGAAATTATATCATAGGATTGCATTGGTGAATTGGTACATTTCGTCTTATTGAATAGTTTTTAAGTTGTTGTTTTCTTTTTTGTTGTAGCTGTGTAAAATAATTTAAGAAGGATATCACGTTGAGGTGGGAGACATATCTAAAATGGATAATATAGCAATTGCTGTGCGTCGTCCATTATACAAACTATTAAAAATGCTTAAATAAGATGTGAATTTTGCCATGTATACTCTTCCAAAAAAGGACATAGTAAGTAAGTAAGTAATATTGCTTCACTTTCATAGTTAATTTTTACATTATAGTTGACATTTTGCACAAATTAGCATTTTAGCATTTTTTTGATGGATTGTTGTAAAATTATCTGTATATTGTCAACACAATAGTTTAAAATATTATTGAGACAAGAGCAAATTGCTTTCATTTAAAATTTGTCATGATTAAAGGTGCATTATATGGAACTTCTGGGGGAGGGTGTCTTACCTGTCACCATGAAGGTTATTGCTTTGCATGGAATGTTTCACTATATGATATTAGGCAAAGCAATTTCCATGGACACAAGCAGATGGAAAACTCTCCAGAAAAGTTATAGTGGGTTTGTGAAGTCCTGTAGTCATCCAGGCAAGTTAGTGAAATATCTTCTTTTTTGAAACTTGCCATTGTCATGATGATTTACTAGAGCGAGTATTAGAACCAACAATATATCTAATTTAAATACAATATTTACTCCAAACATACTAAACCAATGTACAGATAAAATAACACAGAAAAGTGTTGTATTCGAAATGTTAAAGTTCAGTCATGGCATTATTATAGTCTTGGGTCTTTGTAGTGAGGTGTGGTATTGTTTTGGTCTGATCTCAGCTTGGACTTGTGGCTCAGTCTTCCTCCCTCCTTCCTTCTCTCCTCTGTCAGCGTAGTGTTGAGTGAGCGCTGTCGCCCCCTGTTTACCTTATTAATTAGCCCAGTGATCCAGAAACACTCTCCCTCTGGTAAATAGAATAACACAGAGGGGTTAGCGAGGGGTGCACAGGGGGGAGACACAGAGGGACGGGGGTGAGAGGAGGGGGAAGGGGCCGTCACAGAGCTGGTATTTTTCAGTTTGCTTCGAGCCGTCGGGAGCAGAGTGATCAGAGATCCAGAGGAAACCCAACTCTACGGGTTGTCATCCTACTGAATTTAAAGCCTCTGTGATCAGCTGTCAATATGGACACTGCTACACACTTACACACCCCTACACACAGCTCTATCACACGCAGGAAGGAGATTTGCTGTAGTAATAGTGTGAATTTTAAAAACAATTTTACATGAATACTTTTTGAAATATTACCTGGATGACTAAAGCACTAAAGGCCTACAGATTCCTGCAGTTGCTTTTGTGATGTGAACATTGAACTTGTTATTTTATCTTAATCTGTCAAACCAAAGAATATATATAGTAAATAAGTTTGAAGTTGTTTTCATCAGCTTCTTGCACTCACTTCTGAGGTTTGGTTTATGATCTTTTGATTTCTGCTGTCCATAAGTTCATCCAATGGCATAATTGGCCGAACTATGTACTATCAGTAGCAGGTATATAGCCATGGTCTACAACATTTCATCAAGGACTACAGATGGAAACTAGCATTTTGCTAAATCTGGTGCAGCCATCTTTTTCATGTATCTGCACATTGTGTTTCAAATAAATAAATAAATAAATAAAAATAAATTTAGACCCAAAAATCTAGAAGGGAATTAAAGTCATATTTTCCTCTGTGCCTGACTTGTTACCCATTACAGTGTAAATATGTCAACTTTACTGATATCTACAGATCATTACAAAAAAATATTTTGCGTTGAATTTAGTCTGGCATTTTAGGGAAAATCATGCAGGATGATAAATGTCTACCTACCTGGTTCTAAAATAATCAGAACTCTTGTACTTTTAAAATAGTATCCATCCAGAGCATCTTTTGTGGTTAGATTATATTTACAGATGGACAAACTGTGAGGTACAGATCGTGAAATCTACACTCACTGCTTGAGAACTTGAGACATGTTGAATGCATCACCATGAAAAGTTGATTTTGACTTTTATGGAGGGGAGGGGGACTATTGCAGCCATTTTGACAGATTCTTGATCCGTCTCATGTTGGTCGTTTAAAAAGACCAGTCAGTGCAGGTATGTTTTTCATCTCTCCCATTATATCAGCAAGACTCAGACTGAGGCAGTGCAGAGCGAAACTCAAAACAGACATTTGGTAGACAAACCGTGTTTTGAATGCTGCTTTTGTGAATCCTGTCCAACCATTTCTAATACTTTCACTCCCCTTTGTGATTCTACATCTCTGTCCTCAGGTCTGTAGTTCAAAGCCTTACATGGAGCTGGCGGTGCACAGAAAAGAATGACATTAGTGGTTGTGACTGCTCCTTTGAGCTGTGCTTCAAACATGGAGCAAGAAATGTGGTTTGCATTATTTGGTCAAAGCAGGTCAAAGGTCAGGGGAGTAATGGTGGAGTCGCAGTTGTTTCAAAATGACCTGCTTCTTGCAATTATTTTAACCCAGTGTCTTTTTGTAATCATACTTTTTTACTTAGTATTGGGGTTGAAATAGCGCTGGCAAGTGTTATATTACAGGTTGAGCATTGTTCTCAAGTGAAATTTAAAAAGAATAATAATTTTCCCTTTCCCTTTTGTAAAAAAGAAAATTCTAGAAATTATATGTACTAGTTGAAGTTTCTGCAAATTATCTCTCTCATACAACATGCAACTTAAAAAAAAATACTGTTGAACTTCTACATTAATTATAGGGGGTTGAAGAGACAAAATTGAGTGTTGTGTGTTCAAAATATTTAAAGACTTGTTTTGATGACAAAACCAGTCTTGGGGTGCGTTCATACTTGTCCTGGTTTGGTGTTGGGTTACGCCCAGTTGAATGTAGACTTGGATTAGTCCAGTTATTTTGTTTTGTCCTGGTCAGATTTAATTTTGTGTTCAGTCCAAGTTTAGTCTCAATCTTTGTACATGTGGACTCTTAGATCTCTGCTCTTCAAAAACTTGACACATTCAAATGAACTTCCTGTACAGCCAGTGTCGAAGTAGCCCTGAGCACTGTTGCCCCTCTTCCTGCCCCGTCATCTCTGGCCCTGTCCCTCATCTGTCTCCTCGGCAGCCTGTCCTGATCAGGTGCTCTTATCTGATCCGCTCCTTCCTGCTCCCTCATGGATCCGGGAACACAGCCCCTCCTTCCGGATGCTCCCCTTGTGTTCCCTGGAGAAGCTGACGAGAAATCCAGACACCCCCACTACTAACAGCTGTAGTAGTACCAGGTCATGCTACTGACTTAACTGCACCATATTAAAGATGTATGCGGTAACAACTGTAAATGTACTGGAGCATATTGCTTAATTTACTTAACAATTTATATTTTTACACTAATCTTATATAGTTCTAGAATAGCTTAAACAAATCTATATTGAACCCATGTCATACAGAAATTAGATAAAACAAGTTGAGGGAAGCAAAAGCTCTTGCACTCTTAAAAGTATTTAATAATAGGAATGCATTGGATTTATAGTGCCTGTCAGGACACCCTAAGCTTTTAACAGTACATTTTTCATTCACTTAGTGGTGGTAAGCTTCTATTGTAGTCCTGCCTGCCCTGAGACAGACTGACTGAAACAAAGCTGTCAACCTGCTCAATGGGCTAAAATTTTAGTTGCTCAAATTTTAGTTTTATTTTTTAGGAAGATACATGACATTGTTAAAAGCTTCATAACTCATTAGTTAACGCATTTCAAACCAGAGCAGTCCCTTAACAGAGCAGTCCCTTAACAGTCTTGCTCTGATGTCAAACCATAACAGAGAAACCACTGTCTGGAATAGCCACATGTAGTTGTTTACACGTGGTTCTCACCGAACAATGGGTCTGATTGGTTTGCTCCTGCATTTGTTTCCTGATGGCTCCCATTCAACAAAATGCCTTTTGTAATAGCCAACATTTGTCTGATTTTTTTTTTTTTTTTTTTTCTCAAATAACCATACTGTATGCCTTGCAGTATATCTATGAACTAGATGAAATAAGATTTGGGTACAGATATTTTAAAATAGGGCCTTTCCAAACTTTTTAATCAGTTGCATTAAACAATTGATGAACAGGAATTAAAACTAAGCTAAAATAAGAAAATCATAACTAAATCTTAACTGTTTTGGCTGCGTCTTGGGGTTAGCTGGTCTGGGTTAGCATGTGGATCTAAAACGTTGTTATTAAAAACATTATTGTTGTGTTTGGACTCGCGCTGACATCCTCTTCGGATCTGGTTTAAAATCCCCCAGGATCACACTCTCATTGAGGGGAGTTATCAGCCCTGTGCCCCTGTGTGTGGCTCATATGAGAGGGAAGGACATCTGTAATGGATTTAAACAAGTTTGGAAAAGTGAGGCTTTGACACCGCTGTCAGATTTAATCATTGTGGTCCCATTTAAGTGAAATGACTGTACCTTTGTGCCAGCATTACAGTAAAATTAAATACAATAACATATGAACACTTATGCCAACCACCTAGAAGTTATTTTTGTCACAAATCGCCATGTTCAGTGTTATGATGATGTCTAGTAACAAACTGGTTGGGTCTAGTTTTTGATAGCATCTGTACCTTCTGACAAATGAATAAACATGCTAATAAATAAAATGTCTAATCTCTGTCTACTGTCCTGTATTGGCTTTGACTTAAACCTGATTTATCTCTTCTGTGTTTTTCAGCCCTGTTCGTCCCTTTCGATTCCCCAAAAGGTAAGAGTCTACGTTTGTCTGCTCTGCTCTCCGGTTCTGTTCCATTGCTCACAGCTGCCATTCCTTTGTCTGGACCTGGCCTATGTTCACTCACAGTTAAAGATATTAATGTCACAAATTATTGTAAAGTAGTGCAAGTGCAATCTAGCTATTTTTACGATAATTAGCTGTAAAAGAAACACTAAGAAAGTACACTCACCTAATTTAATGCAATGTAACAACATGTAAAACCATTTAACCCAACTCTTCTTATGCCTAACTAAACCCTTACTACCATGTAATTACATGTTGTTACACATTAACTGGTCCGGTAAATGTGTTGCCAAAAGCATTTAACCAACTTTCTTAACTAGTTTATTCCATTTCATTTTAAATTAAATACCTTAGATGTCCTTTACTAAGCATTGCAGCGATACCTTATGTTCTAATAAATATCTGGGCATGTTTAAGGAAAATACTGTAAATGTATTTCCCTGTATGATTCCTAACTATCCCTTCTCTTGCAGTTATGCAGAGTTGATCGCTGATTGGCCGGTGGTGGTTCTAGGCGTGTGTACAGTCCTCATTGTGGTTTGTGCTCTGGTGGGCATCTTGGTGCCTGACCTGCCAGACTTCTCTGACCCCCTGCTGGTGAGTCTGGGTAGTTGTGTTGTATGTATACACCCAGGGTTGCTGCCAACAAGAATAATTGCCACATAAATTCACTGCTGCCTCATTAAGTTAAATATCTATGTAAATTGTCCAAATGTCCTCTGCACAGAGGTACAAGCATGTTTGAAATGCATGTGAGTCATTTATTAGTTTATAGTAGCTTTTATAGTAGCTCCAAATCCCACTAGACACGTTTAAAATGTTGCACTGCGAACTGGTTTAATCTGATCTAATGTGAACTGGTATATTCACACTGCAATAATTAAAATGTAATCAGCCATTTTCCCAAATGTTCAGTCATGATACAATTATTAAACACTTATTTTTTCTTGTATTTGTCTTCAGGGTTTTGAGCCTCGGGGAACAGAGATCGGGCAGAGGCTGGTCACATGGAACAACATGGTGAAGAACACTGGCTACAAGGCCACACTGGCCAACTACCCGTACAAATATGCCGATGAGCAGGCCAAGAGGTAAGTATACTGTACAGTCATGTGGTAAAGTTTTATGTGTAGCAATACATAATTTTATTATAAAGCAATACAGATGTACTGATCTACAATCTATAATAAAAAAATTAAAACAGTACATATTATCAGAATCAAAAGGCAGTATATTGGTGTCATTATTGGAATAACAACAAAAACAAAAGATTTTTTTTTTTTTTTAAAAGGTCACACTTCACTCACACAATTCTCTGAAGTGATACATGTGTTTTAAGTATATTTCTGGGCCAGTGGATGGAAGCCTAAAGTAGAATTGTGATATAGTTTAGTATTTGCACTAAAAATATGATCAAATAAATCAGAATAACTTGTGCGTATTCTTGGTGAGGGCTGTGGAAAATCAGGCTACAATACTGTGCCTGTTTGAGGAGCAGGACAAAGGGCTTAGGGTTTGTGTGTGTGTCGATAGATGGCTTTGACAGATCTGATGAAAAGTCTGAATCCTGCAAGAAAAGAGATTTTTGCTCATTGTCCAGTGTTTGAATGTTCACATCTGAAGCAAACTGATTTAATTTTGTTGATCTGAATTAGCAAACTCCCCTGAAATCTTGAGGGTGAAAATAATGAAAAATAATTTCAGTTTCAGACTAGGATAAAAGGTGATATTTCTAAATACTTGTGTTTAATTTCATAATCCATTATTTTTGTTCAGTATACTTAAATCATTCACGTTCAGTACTGCACCAGGATTATATCAGGACTGAACAAGGCTAAAACACAACCAAGCCAGGACAAGTGTGAAGGCTGCTGTAACCAACACATTTAAAGGTGCACTCCGTAACTTTTCAAGTAGAGGTATGCCACATGCTTGTCTCTATGGAGATGTTATGGCTTTGTCTGGAATGTTTAACAGGACAAAAAACATATTTCTCTAGCATGTTTTTTTTTCCACTGTGGGTGTTTTATTGCCCTAAAACTCATTGAACATGTTCTCTTACTGTGAGTGGGATCTCCTCTACACAGAACTGACCTGTAACTGATAGTGCCATGTGCTCTGTCTCCATGGAGATAGATAAGTTTAATGTGTTACATTGGAAAATTCCAGCCGAAGCAATAACATCTACACTGAGAGAAGCAAGCAGTCAGCCCTCCACCTGAAAAGTTACATAGTACACTTATAAGAGCACATATTGGCACATTTCTGATGGATTGCTCACATATCATCATTAAATATGTCATTAAAGGTCCTATATTACACAAAACGTGTTGTTTGAGCTGAGGAAAAGACTCGGCGCCTTTATAATCACAGAGCTGCAGTAAAAAACAGTGATGAGAAGAACAAATACAGACTCACCCTGTTCAGAGCGATATCACTTTACCAGTACTTAAGAAGCAGAAACCTGAGGGTTTCTGATGCAAATGTGATCAACTGATCTGCAGTCTGTCTACTAGACATCAGAGTCATAAGAGTGGATGATAATGACAAAAAAACACTTAAAGGCCTGTCTATATCTCTAAAGCTCAAAATACTGTGTGATGTCATTAAGCAGTAGTTTTCAAGTTAACAGCTACCTTTTACCTGTAAATCAGTAGAGTTTGCAAATTCCAGGTCTGAAGCTATCCAAAGGATTCTAGTGAAGGTGTATGGAGTTTAAAAACACAGTGGAGTGCTTCATGTATTGTCACATGACATCACAGGGTGGAACAATGCGAGTGTTTTCTGTTTTGAGAGAAATAGACAGGCAAAATATGCTGGATTTATGTGTTAAACATGTGTGAATGAAACAAAGCACAAGTCTAGGTACATTTTGATGAGGAAAGAACATTATAACATAGATCAAAACATAGCATAATATGGGCCCTTGAAGAATTTTTTTGTCATTACCACCCACTCTTACGACTCTGATGTCTAGTAGACAGACTGCAGATTATTTGGTGACATTTGCATAAGAAACCCTCAGGCCTTCATAAGTACTGGTAAAGTGACACCGCTCTGAACATTGTGAGTCTGTATTTGTTCGTCTCATCACTGCTTAAACTGCAGCTCTGTGATTATAAAGGCACTGAGTCTTTTCTTCAGCCCCACAGCATATGTCACTCTATTGTCTGTCTCCTGCCTGTCTGCGCTGGGAACTGTAGATGATCAGATGTCAAGAGTATTGTTTTTTCAAAATATAACCCAGATGTGATGTCTAAACAGTTGCTTTGCAGTTGTTAGAAAATACATTAACTTAAGCGCCTACCTACACTGCCTGGCCAAAAAAAAAGTCACCACCTGGATTTAACTAAGCAAAGAGGTTCAAGCCTCTGATTAGATAATTACTCTAGGTTCAGCAGCAGTATGTGATCGAAGAATGAGGTCAGCTGACTACCTGAATATACTGAATGACCAGGTTATTCCATCTATAGATTTTTTTCTTCCCTGATGGCATGGGCATATTCTAAGATGACAAAGCCAGGATTCATTGGGCTCAAATTGTGAAAGAGTGGTTCAGGGAGACACACGGATTGGCCACTAGGCCAGACCTTAACTCCATTGAGAATCTTTAGGATGTGCTGGATATGGTAAAGGTGGTCTAACGAAATATTAGAGTGTGTGACCTTTTTTTTTTTTTTTTGGGTGGTGACTTTTTTTTGTTGTGTACATTAGCAATATTATAAGTAATGACAACTGTGAATGGAGGCAAGCCTTTTTCGATCTTTTGAGCCCCATACCAGACGAGATACGAACTCAACAACCAATTCTGTTCATGGGAAGACAGACATTTGGATATTCTTGGTGGGACAAAACTTTCTACAGTTTTCCTAGACTAAAACAAACCTACAAAATGGTAGGACTCAAAACTGTTTGTGTTAAAGGATTAAAACTACATTTAAAATTAGTTGTCATAATTATCACTGTACGGTACCAGTGACAATGTTTTGACAAATAATCCTCCTTGTTCATATCCATGTATACTGTTGGCTTCCATTGCTTCAGCTTGGACATCTAATAGCTCTTGTAAGTTTCCACAGCTATAATGTGTTGGCAAAGTTTAGAAAATTGACCTTAAACGCTTATGAAAATTACTTAATGTTGAAAAATCTTTCTGACCTTGGCCCATTTATCAGAGGCCCCATTTTACAGACTTAATACCATTTCTGTGGTGAGTCACCGGTGTTTTGGGCGGGATGGGGTCATTACAGCTGCTTATTTTCATCCCTAAACTCCAAATGTACCCCTTTCACTTTGCGTCATTGGCTTTTGGGCCAAAGCAAGCCTGTTCTGTGTGTTCCTGGGTTGAAAGCTGTTCATGTTTTTTTATCAGCGTTATACTTTGACATTAACTCTAGTAGAGCTTCATGAAGTTTTTGTTTGCAGTCACCAGGAGCCCCGTTGGTCTGAGGACCGATACGACCGTGATAAGAGACAAGCAGAGTGGGACTTCAGTAAAGACTACTTCTGCGACATTCCTGGTACAGTCTTTGTTCATCATCAGCACTGAATGACTAAGCTTCTTTTAGTGTTAAAGGTGTGCTTTTCTGGAGCCTACTTGCTTGTCTCTATGTGGATGGTATTGCTTTGCCTAATGTGTTTTACCATTGAGCATTTTTTTTTCAGTTACACGTTGTTATTACTAACTTATAAGACATTTTATTGCATACATTTTAATTGTCAACTTTGCCTGGGTTCACTCCCTGCTTGTCTCCATGGAGAAGGATAACTTTAATGCCATAATGTGAAAGACATTAGGCAAAGCTATAACAGATGGCAGACCGTTCATTAGAAAAGTTACATAGTGCACCTTTTAAATTGCGTACATTAGTTTTACACCAGGTTGTGTCTCCACAGGCGACCGTTACTCGAGGCTGGTGTTCTCGTCAGCGGAGGGGAAGAACCTGTGGAACACTCAGGCCATCAAATCCATGTGTCATCTGGACAACACCAGGGTAGGTTATGTTGTACACACAGCCCTATGTCTTCTTGTCATCTGACAGGGTTCATGATTTTCTAATTATTACTTGGTTTGGTGAGATGGTAACTGTTTTAAATATTTACCATAGTTTTATCATGAGTCAAGTGACAGTTTGTGGGTAAAAAATTGAGGACAAAAATACAGGAAGTTCTGAATTGGAATATCTCTACCTATATCATCAACACTGAATGATTTACGTGCATGGAAGGCATTTTTCTGGCAGTTTAACATTGGTTTAGCAAAATAAACATGTTGTCACTTATTTTTATAAATACAAACTATTGTGTAATTTAGTTTTGACCCTCGTTTGCCTTATGGTTCCTAGGTAACCATTATGGAATGCCACTATATTTGTCACATCTGTTGTGTATGTCCAACTAGGATGTAAAATTATTAGCTTTACCAAAATTTCAAACCCAAATTAAAAAACTGTAAATCTTAAATATTATGATGTTAACTATGTTTTAGTGAAATAAGTAATCTGACATATGACATTAAGATTAAACTCACGTCTCTACACTGTCCAGGTGAGATCCCACAGAGACTACTGGAACCTATGTCAGCGCACCAATGACGAGTCCTGCTGCCCCAGCTGGACTCTGGGGAACTATGTGGCAGTGCTGACAAACCAAACGTCCTGCCTGGAGATATCAGACCGAAATGTGTCTCACACGCTCAAGATCCTCCGCTCCTGTGCCAAATATTACCACAATGGCACCCTGGGTCCAGACTGCTGGGACATGGCCTTGCGCCGAAAAGACCGCAAATGTGCCAACGTGCCACGCAAGTGCACCAAGTACAACGCTGTGTACCAGATCCTGCACTTCCTGGTGGACAAGGATTTCCTCAGCCCCAAAAGTCTGGACCACCCCCCTCCAGTGCTCAAATACAGCATGCTCTTCTCCCCCACAGAAAAGGGAGAGTCCATGATGAACATTTACCTGGACAATTTTGAGAACTGGAACGCCTCGGATGGCATCACCACAGTAACAGGGATTGAGTTTGGGATAAAGCATGATCTGTTTCAGGACTACCTCCTCACAGACACTGTGTACCCAGCCATTGCCATAGTGATTGTGCTGCTGGTGATGTGTGTGTACACACGATCAGTTTTCATCACTCTCATGACCATCATCGCCATCATCAGCTCCCTCATCGTCTCATACTTCCTGTATCGCCTCGTCTTTAACTTCGAGTTCTTTCCCTTCATGAACCTAACTGCACTCATTATCCTAGTGGGCATCGGAGCGGACGACGCCTTTGTCCTGTGTGATGTGTGGAACTACACAAAGTTTGATAAGCCTCACGCAGACCTCTCTGAAACAGTTGGCGTCACTCTACAACATGCAGCACTCTCCATGTTTGTCACCAGTTTCACCACAGCTGCTGCTTTCTATGCCAACTACGTGAGCAACATCACTGCTATCCGCTGTTTTGGCGTTTATGCTGGTACTGCCATTTTGGTCAACTACATCTTGATGGTCACATGGCTCCCTGCTGTAGTGGTGCTGAATGAGCGCTATCTTCCAAATATATTCTCCTGTTCAAATCCTCCACACCAGCAGAGGGCCCACTGCGTCAGATGGTGGGCAGGCCTGTGTCAAAAGGCCAGTAAATGCCTTTTCACTGTTTCAGAGGCTTCACGCATATTTTTTGAGAAAGTGCTACCATGCATTGTCATTAAGCTGCGTTACTTGTGGTTGCTATGGTTCCTGGCCCTCACAGTGGGTGGGGCTTATGTTGTGTGCGTAAACCCTAAAATGAAACTGCCTTCTCTGGAGCTGGCGGAGTTCCAAGTTTTTCGCTCGTCCCACCCGTTTGAGCGCTATGACGTTGAATTCAAGAAGCTTTTCATGTTCGAGAGAGTGCACCATGGAGAGGACCTGCACATGCCTATTACGATCATCTGGGGCGTAACTCCGGTGGACAAAGGGGACCCCCTGAACCCCAAGAACAAGGGCAAACTCATCCTGGACGAAAGCTTCAATATTGCCAGTCCGGCTGCTCAGCTCTGGATTCTCAACTTCTGCCAAAAACTCCGCAACCAGAGCTTTGTGTTCCAGAGCGAGGGGCAGGACTTCACCAGCTGCTTCATCGAAACGTTCAAACAGGTCAGTGCCAGTTCTAAGGAGGAAATTAATGGTACTACAGTTTTAAATTACTGGTGACCCATAACTAGAATTGCATACATTTAAAAACACATTTATAGAAGTGTAAACAACATAGTCAGTACCTTTCTCAAGACTCTATGGAGACATGGGTGATATTTGTTTTACCAAAATAAATGCATGAGTGTCCATTTTGATTGCGATTTTAAAATGTGAGAAAAGTGCAGCACTACTTTACTTAAGTAATGTATTACTCCTTCAAACATTACTTTACCTAATGTTTTTATTTTAATACTGTAGTTTGTTAGAATATCTAAATTGGTTTGCCCTGTTTTGTCAGTGGATGGAGAACCATGACTGTGAGGAAGCATCGGTGTACCCATGCTGTAGCCAGTCCACGTTCCCATATAAACAGGACGTGTTTGAGCTATGCATGAAGAGAGCTATCATGGAGCTAGACCGAACCACCAACTACCACCTGGCCCGGAAGACCCCTGGGCCACGCTTTGACATCAACGACACCATACGAGCCATTGTCCTGGAGTTTCAGAGCACCTACCTTTTCACACTGGCCTACGAGAAGATGTACCAGTTTTATCAAGAGGTCAGACTACTCAGAATCTGTCAAATAAACAAAATTTTAAGAAATATAATAGATCTATTACAAACTAATACAGAACAAAATCCAGAAAAGGTTATCTTTATTTCTTCTTTGTTTCAGTAACATCTTTTTGCCTCATGTTATAGGTGGATGCGTGGATTTCGGAGGAGCTGCGCTCTGCCCCCGCAGGCCTGAACCATGGCTGGTTCATCAGTAACCTGGAGTTCTACGATCTGCAGGACAGCCTATCAGGCGGCACCTTGGTCGCTATGGCATTGTCAGTCGCTGTGGCATTCAGTGTGATGTTGTTGACCACTTGGAACATCATCATCAGCCTATATGCCATCCTCTCCATTGCAGGGACCATCTTTGTGACGGTGGGGTCCCTAGTGCTGCTGGGCTGGGAGCTGAACGTGCTGGAGTCGGTCACTATCTCTGTGGCTGTGGGTCTGTCTGTGGACTTTGCTGTTCACTATGGCGTGGCCTATCGTCTGGCCCCGGAGCCTGACCGTGAGGGAAAGGTGGTCTTCTCTCTGTCCCGCATGGGCTCGGCCATCGCCATGGCAGCACTCACCACGTTTGTGGCAGGGGCTATGATGATGCCCTCCACAGTGTTAGCCTACACACAGCTAGGCACCTTCATGATGCTCATCATGTGCATCAGCTGGGCATTTGCCACCTTCTTCTTTCAGTGCCTGTGCCGCTGCATGGGCCCCCAGGGCTCCTGTGGTCAGATCCCCCTTCCCCGCTGTCTGCGCCTCCACACTCTGTCCCCTCCAGTCCCTGATAAGTATCAGCTGGACCCCAGCGTCCAGGCAGAGCACTATGAACTAGAGCCGCTTGCTTCGGACCCCAAGGACAAGCCCCCAGAGCCCCAGTCTAACGGGGCCCCTCCAAACAGCGGGCCCTACTACAGCGCACTTCCCCCCTGCCACTACTGCTCTTGTGGAGAGCGGCCTCATTGGACCCCCCAAACAGACCAGGACCCTCTCTATACTCAGTATGTTCAATGTTCTCCAACCCCGCAGCATCATCAGGGGCGAGTTGGCTGCCCCAACAGAAAGCACTGCAGTCCCCCTTACAACAACCATCACCCCACCCGTGTCCCACCCATGTCCACCAACCATCCTCCACCACCCCCACAGTGCCCAGCTGAAGACCTCCCCAGTCCGCCCTCACACACACACCTGGACCCCCAATGCCGTCCCTCACCCACACACACGGACAGTGGGCAGTGCCTCCCCTCATGCTGTAAACAGACTCAGAGGTCAGAGGGCTGGGACAGGAGCATGGCTCCTGACAGGCTCCACAGTGAGAGCAGGACTGAGAATAAGTGCAATTCAGAACTGAACTTGTGTCAAACTAAAGGTGAGGCCAGTCCTAGCACAGGGCCCCCTACAGAGACGTTGTGTTAAGGCCTTCAAAAGTGCCTCATGCTTCATCAGAGTTTACGTATTTATATTCCACATGTGCCACACTGTTTGGTTTGTCACTAAGCCCATGCCCGCACCTCAGTTTATAGAGGAGCGTTTGACACATTTGTCTTTAGAGCTGCAGTTAAGTGTTCAATTTCACTTTGGTCAGTGTTAAAGATCTGTATCCACCAGTATCCAATCCGTGGTAACATTTGTGTTATGAATGCACAGCTGTTGTTTGCAGTCTCACACTAATAGTCTTATGAGTTTGTGTGTATCAATACAACAAAAATGTGCCACTTTTTACAGCTGATCCAAATCATTGCCTGACATTTTGTGGAAACAGACATTAATGTGCTTTATGTCTGTGCATGCCTCAGATAACAGAACTATGTGATTAAAATTACTTTTTTACCACTGATGTCCTGGTTTAGAGTCATGTTCTGCACACAGCCCGCCAAGGCAAAATAAGGCTCAGTCTTTTCAGATCTGGAATTGGAGCGGTGTTACCTGTTTTATTGCCACAATGCTGTTGCTTATGATGCTAAGGTCAGCCCAAGCTCCCACAAGGTAGAAACATATTATTGTAGATATTTCATTGGTACAGTAATCCTGTGACAAATCTGCAAATGGCTTTACTTTTCAGACACAGTTTGGGACAGTATGTGGTCATTTTGTGTAGATTTCATGCCAACTGAGGCTTTGAGGTATTCCCATGGCACATAGGCCTACATGTAAAAATATTAATTAATACTCCACAAAATGCCAATGCAAAAGTGCTAAAAATCAGAAAGGTAATATTTAAGAGCTTTAAAACCAAGTTATACCTGTATTTTGACTTTTTTCCCCATTCTTGTAGGTGTGACAGTTTTGGGGTCTCATGAGTTTTTTTGTGCTTGACCACATGCGTCATCATTAAAGTAATTCCCTCTGCCATCCAAAGTCCTTATTAAAAGTCCATTTGTCAGCTAAACTAAACAGTAGAGACAAGCCAAAATAAACTGTCGTCAGAGCTCTTTAGTTCACATGGACTGACAGCTTTAAACTGCACTGGCTCTGCTCTGCACATTAACAAATATGGGCTATACTACAAGTGAATTATTCTTCTCCACTGTCCTTAGACTTACTTTGGAACAAGAACTGCTGAGTGCCGTCTTCTTTTAATTAATGAAGGCTGCAGAGCTATCGCAATTTCTCTGACAAATGGGATAATCACAAAATAGCTTTTCAAATGACTGTCAGACTACAATGCAGATCCTGGATGGCAGCAAATAATATAGTATATGTTCTTCTACAGATGTCAAACTAATCAATATCCAGATATAATTAATTCAGTACTGAAAACTGGCATCAATACTACTAATTTGAAGAGTTTCTGAAAAGAATAAATTAAGCAAAGTAGGGCTTTTCCTGCATAGCTTTGAATAGCGTTATCTTTACCAGAAACATAATAAGATTTAATGATAATGTTGAATAAATGGTTAATTCTATTGTTTGAAACATTAAGTGTTTTATTCATTGTTGTGGTGTCAAAATTGGTGTCGAGCCTTTTCTTTACCATCAGTATTGAGTTTGAAATATTTGTTCAAAATCCAAAGCATGTTTTGGTGATTTTCGACACCATTAACAATTTGTTTAGTGGCAATAAATGTAATACAACATAATAAAACATTAGACTTATATAGCTTTTTACTTTCAGGTTCAAGGTTGAGTAGACATAATTGTCCATTTATGGGAAGACATACAGGAAGGAGACAATGCAATATATGTACGCTCACATTCAGTGTCAAGACATGTATACATCAAAAAACAGATGCACACAAATGAAGAGTTCAATTGCAAAAAAATATTTCCGTTTTTATAGTTTCATATTTAAATCACGTGTAGTGGATTTTATTATCGTATTTTCCGGACTATAGATTGGCCGGGGGTGTAACTTATGCTCAGAGGCGATTTATATGTGAAATATGTTTTTTTTTCTTCATTACTATGCATTTTTTGGCCGGTGCGACTTATACTCCAGAAAATATGGTAAGTAGGGACAAAATCATATTTTCATTGCAGTCAAACACACTTGGCTTTTGAAAACATTACTACACAAAGAGTACTGGAAGCCAATGACTTAAAATTCAAATTAACTCTTCTAATGGTTTAAACATGAACAAAAAATACAATCAATGAATAATTTGCAATTCAATTTTTACATTTACTTCTTCAGTCGATCCTTTATGACAAATAAATATAGACGATTCCTTAAGTAGCCAATTTTTTTTCTTGTGCTAGTCATACAGACAGTTATACCTCATCACCAAACCCCACTGCGGAGATGTGCCAGTCCTTGTCTCGTTCCTTTGACACATTAAATTTAATGTTTTATTTTCGTTTCCCAGACACACTGTGGCCGCTCCTGTGGAAAGTCGATTAGATCATCACAGGGCATTCACTTCACTGGGAGATGCTAGTTTCCACCACAGCCTTTGAAATGACTCCAAAACGCAATGGGAAAATTACATTCAGAAACACTGGAGATGTCTGTGCTCAGGATCTGTCCCCATTGCACCCCTAACCCCAAAAACATAAACAAACAAGGCCTAGAAAAACATGACATACTGTACTGCCACCCACATAGATGAGGAGAGGGGGAACACTATTTAGAGTTGATGTAAATGTCATTAAAAGTTTGATGAATGAACATTGGCAGAGAGTATGACTAGATAATTAGGTCTATTTTCTGGTTGCGGAAAGCTTAATGCATTTTTTATGAAAGATAAATGTTAAAGCCGCGGTATGTAACTTTTTTTAGCAAAAAATAGACAAAACTAATGTTTGTTTTTTTCATTTTGTTTGTGTGTTACATTGAAAACGTCCATCCTTACCCTGAGTGGACTTGCATCTCAACAAACCTGACTCGTATTTGGCCTGGAGTAGGGCCTTCTCCTGCTCGTCTCCATGGATATGTTGGTCCTTTTGCTATTATAGTATGGCATGAAGCTATCTATACAGAGAGTGTTCCCAAGTATTGTTTTAACTTTCGGTTTTCGTGGAATCATGCATGTGACGTTTTCATAATGTATTTTACCTATCCTTCAATGCAGCTTAGGCATCCTGCCAGAAACAAGGGGTGACTAAAGTACAGCATCCAGAGACCCACCAAATCTTAAGCCAGGTTTGGTCAGGACTAAATGAAGCGTCTTTTGGAAATGGGGGAATCCAGTGCCCAGAGAGAAATCCAAACGCCACACTCTCTGGTCTTGACATCACTTCACAGAACCAGGCCAAAACCAGCTTTAAATTGCCCGATGTGTGCTGTCTACAGCATCAAGTCAATAATACACCGTAGTCTGTCCATGCAAAAACAAAGCATCAGGCTGCTGACGCTCTCCTCTGTGATCGTGTCAGCTTGTGGTTGGTTATAAAACTAATTTTCTCATCTTAATGTAAGTATGTGCATGTTTTTCTACAAGTCTACAAATAGAGAGTGATCCAAGAGTAATGGTAGATGGGCAAGCCCTACAGGGGGTGCAAAACTACAAGTATTTATGTTTCACAATGGACTCTCAATTGTCATTTAAAAAGCTTATAAAAAATTGAGAAGCACTACAGAGGATTCAAAATTAAAAATGCCACTATTCTTTCTCATATATATTACTGTCTGACAAGTTGAAGCCAAGCAAACAAGACCACACTGCTGCCCACAGGAAGAATCTACAAGCAGACTCTGAAAACAGTAGATCAAAAATCAAACTCGTATCATCACTGTAAAATCCTGAGCAAATGTAATTTTCTAAATTGGGAAAACTTCATTATCTATTCAGACATTATTCTGGTCTGTAAAACCCTCCATGGTCTCGCTCAACTCCCATTAAAAGAGTTCATACAGTTAGCAGTTAAACCCAAACATAATATAATTTTTGTCATAATAATAAAATAAGTTTAGCTTTTGTCCAGTATCATGACAATTAACTCAATAAGTGCACTATATTAGCATAAGGCATCTGCATCAGTAAATTCTACCATTTAATTTTTACCAGCCCCTGTTTCTATCCAGGTCTCACAAGATTTTTTTTTAGAATTAGGAGTTTGTTCATTTTAAAAACAATACCATCTTTTTGTGCATATTTTTAAATTCTCAACTCCCCCTGCTGGCCACAGACAGCACGTGCAGTCCCCACATGGGCTGTCCCTGTGGTTCAGGAGGACACTCAGAGCATGTGCCTGTTCTAAGTTTATCTGCAGGTCTGAAATTACTGACCAAGAGCTTGTTTACTACATAAACATTTGCTTCCACTTTTCAAAGGAGGTTCTGCTGGAGACAGAGCTGCACTGGGACAGATTTATGGACCTGTGGCCTGTGTCTCCTTTAGGCCTTGAGGAGCATGTTCATTAACAATAGAGATGGACAATGCTGACAAAAAATGTAGGTATATTTTATGGCAATCCATCAGAAATGTGATAAAAGGTGACTGGAAACACTGATTGAAGTTCCACACAAATTCTGAATGAAACATATAATAAAAATAAAGATTATGTAGCAAGTTTGCCTGTTTTTTTGTCTTTTAAAAGCATCTTTATAGCAGTGCTTTCCCGATTCTAATTTTGCAGCTCTCCAAATCAACAATGACCATATTATAAATGTTTTGTAGAACAATCGACAACTTTTTATGTCTTGAGTTACTTTTTTTTTGTGAATGTGTGTGTGTTTTTGTCACAAGCAGACAAGGAACATGTTCTTTCAGACAAAAATATAGTTTTATATATAGTATAGTAATCAATGTATTAATTTCTATTGTAATTCTGCAGTATCATTATTATTACTGAGGGAGCTTTCTTCATGTTGTGTTACTCAGGAAACAGTGGAAGTTCATTTTTAACCCTTGTTGTCCAGATTAGTTTGAATACAGTCCTGGTTTAATTCAGTTTTTTGTCCTGCGATACTCCTGATATTGGTTAATTTACCTTCAATAAAGTTATTCTCCCATCTCCTTATTTTCTGACATGGTTGTAATGAATCTGTGTGATGTTGGCACACTCTAGTGGCACTAAGCAGTGTGTACGACTAGGCGGTCAGAGATGGAAGTTCAGAAGCTCTCCTCTACCTTGTGGCTTCTATTTTTAGTCACATCTTCAGTGAGGAAACTTCACTACCATATTGAACCAGTCCATGTGTGCACTACATCAATGCCCATAGAACATTATACTTCATTATGGAAATGAGACTCTACAGCTCATTGGCACTTCTTTCGTTAAATAAATACATCAATAAAAATGGAAAATTGTACACATAATAGGCAATCTTTTGCCTGGTAAGCAAGCTCCTCTGTTTTACTGCAGGAAAAAAAAAAAAGTAAAGGAACATGGAAAATATAAAACATGAAAAAAATCTACTTAAAAAATATTAAAGTACCCATTTAAAAATATACTTCAAGGGTAAAAAGTAAAAGTATTTTGCGCAGAGTTTGAGATCTAATAAAGATTCAAATGTATTGATTCTGATAAAGATTTGTGCTGACTTTTGTTCAGCAGAATTTTTTATTTTTATTTTTTTTCTAGGGGTCTTACAAATAAACCCAGCAGGTCTCAGACAATAATAAAATACTTTTATTTTTCAGCCCAGTCCAAAAATGTAGTAGAGTAGAAAGTAGATACCTTCTTGCAGATGTAGTGAAGTAAAAGTAAAAAGTATCAACTTTAAAATCTACCTAAGTAAAGTGCAGATACCTAAGTACTTTTACTACTTTTACTTCATTACGTTCCACCAGTGGATCAGCTAAAACTCTGAAAAGATTTTTGCAGATCCAGTTACAGCAGGGGTTTCAGTAGTAGAGAACATTTCATCCAGCACAAAATATTTTATCTCAGTGTGATAGGGTTTGATTCTTTGATATAGCATCTTCAAATGTTTGCACCATTTCTCAGTCACTTATTTCTTTTATAATTCCTAAGCCTTCATATTGTTGATACAAAAAGACCATGCTTTTTAATGTGCCTGTCAATCACGCCCCCCCTGAACTCGGAGAGATAAGACCTGGTCTCCCAGTAACCTTGGCGAGCAAAATGCATCGCTCAGGGACACTTCTCCAGATGTTGAGCAAGGTTTAAAGTCAACATTTGCCCTCATATTTTAACCAGGGATTGAAATAATAATGGAAGTCATTGTAGCCAGCCAAAAATAAGACGGTTCAGACTGCTGGTACTTGGATGTTCTCCATTGGCATTATGTTACCCTCTGCTGGCTGGTCTTCATTCTCTGCTGCCTTCTTCAGGGGCTTGTCGTCTTTGAGGATTTGAGCCGTGAGTCTGTCGTAAAACCAGTCCAGGTCCTGGGGGTCTTCGGGCCACACCAGGTACCCTCGAGTCTGGACGAACGCTCGGATCGCATTGTGCCTCATCAGCTGGTAGTGGGCCACCTGTCACACATCAGAGCGTACGCAGGTGAAGATGGATGCGAGATCAGATATTAATCTATACCAAAACTGATTTCGAAATTAGATGCTCGAGATATTTGAGCAGGTATTGATGCAAGACAAAAATTTAGTTTTCCTGAACAGTTTTAGAGTAATTTTAGGCTTTATCAGAACTAGTATAAGATGTCATGGTAACATAAAGAAAGTAGTCTAGTATTTTGTACATGAAAATTACATTCTGATTCTATTACAATAAAAGTAGTAATCTTCATTGTGGTATTGTAATCGGTATCGAGTATTGAGTCAGTTCCTTAGTATCGAAAAAAGAAAAAAAAATCATTGTATTTGTATACAACACTGAATACATAAATTGTACATTCAATCTTTTTTTTATTCAATAAGTTTATAGTCAGATAGCTATATAATATTTAGTATAGTATTTTTTAACAATGCCAAAAGTGTATTTTTTATATATATGCATTCATTCATTCATTCATTTATTTTTTACAGTTGAATGTTATAATTTGACACAACAGATTTAATTTTAAAAAATGCATTCATGTCAGTACTGTATGACTTAATTCAAAAGAGTAAATGCTCTCACTCACCCTCCCCACCACGATCATGATGAGCATATTGGAGAGTTCCTCCAGTTTACGGCCCTGAGCCAAAGTGAACGCCTCCAGACACCAACCATCTGTAAATCATGGTTACTTAATAAACATAACGGTAACATCAACCTGTTGTTTCATACATACTCGCTTGTTTAATAGCTTTACGGAGTAGAAATAAAGACTTTCAACTTTAAGTAAAGAACAAGAAACACGAACTCCCTAATTTTTGTGACAGTAAAGCTGACAACAACTAGCATGCTAACACGCAATAAAATGCTTGACAGTGCACAGCAAACAATTTAGTGAATATCTCCCCATTTCACACTTACATCTATACTATCTAATAAATTCTATGGGTCACAAAAGTCTTAAAAAATGCGTCTTTGGCGTTTTAACAGTACCTTTTAGGAATTGTCTGGAGACCACACATAAAGTCTTCCTGCTTCCCCAGATGGCGTCGCGGATGTTGACCAGGTGATCCTCTCCTGGTATAAAATCCCTCGCTTCAAAACAGCACCTGAACAAATTTTCCTCAGAGAATCCCGAATCCAGTTTTTTCAGCAATGCCATCTCTACCCAGTTATAATCAGCATCACTGTAGCAGACAAATGCATCATACTGCAAGTTCTCCTGTGGTGCGGGTGGCTTCGGGCCCTCCAGAACACGACCGATCACTTTTTTGTAAAGGATAAAGATATGTCCTCGCCAATGGGAGTAAACAAGTGACCCCAGCATCGTAATGACAACCACTACAGTGCATAAGATAAACAAAACTAACCTAAGCTCTTGCACCACCTTCTCGTCGTCCTCCTCACACGGCTCCAAGACAGCGAAATAATCTAACAAAGGCACGTTTTTGTACGGTAACGGAAAAGTGCAATTTAGATGTTTCTTTGGAATGAGGAAAGTTACATTGGTGCTGTTTAGCCACCACAGAAAGCCTTCAAGGTTGCAGTCACAGTAGAAGTTATTCCCAAATAGATCAATAAAAGCCACATTTAGAAAAGCGTCAGGGTTTGGAGAGGCTAAGAAGTTCTGGGAGAGATCAAGTATTTTCAAAGCACTTGGGAATGTATCTGGCTGGAGATAGGTTAGAGCATTCGAGGAAAGGTCTATATGTTGAATGGAGTGTAGACTGTCGAAAATGCCATCCGGGAGAGTAGCGATGGAGTTGTATGAGAGATTGAGACCCTGAACGTAACTGAAATGTTTGAACATATCTAGACACTTGCCCTGGTCCCACACGACCTGTAAGGAGCTGTCATGAAGATCGAGAACTGCTAAGCTGCTGTTTGTAGGCACCTGTGGACTTGTGCACCATTTGATAAAGTTGCCACCTAAAAACAAGGTCTCCACATTTGGAAAGTGTGCACCAATGTAAAACAGTTCATCTAAAAGGGTCAATCTATTGTCCGTGACGTCTAAATACGTAATGCTCTTTCCGATAAAATTAGTTATTCCTGTTAGCGAACTCAGTCGGTTGTCACTCAAATAGAGATAGAGCAGATTTGGTAAATACGCCGTAGACCCCAACCTTCGCAATGAGTTTCCTTCGAGATTTAGCAACTTTAAAGAGGGCAGCTCCTTGAAAGCTTCGTGTCCCAATGCACCAATGTGGTTATATGACAAATCTAGTATCCTCAAATCTGTCAAAAGTTCAAATGTAAAATCATAAATTTCTCCAAGAAGATTATAAGAAAGGTTCAACATGCGCAAACTGTTCTGAAGACCGCTGAACGCACCCGGGTGTATCTGATTGATTTTGTTATTAGCCACACTGATAGTTATAGCTTTTGATAAAGGGCTAAACACCAACTTCTGCAGAGAGAAGATGAAATTGCCAGCTAGATCAAGGACTTCAACTGAACTGTTCTGGAGACCTTTGAATGTATCTTTATCCGGATCTTTAAAATTTTTGAAGGAAAAATCACTCCCCACATATCCAGAGTAATGCAGGGATTTGATAGGAGTTCCTTCAATAGCGTTTAAGAAGCGTTGTAAACTGGTAACATTAAAACCAACTCCAGACAATTCCAGAGTATTAAAAGCCATGTTTCTGAATGGGTTTCCACACTGCTCCCAGTCAAAATCCGGTTGGAGCATGGTTCTGTACAAATAGTTGCTGGCTAAATTGAATAGTGTGAAATAATTCCCTTGAAAACCAGCAAGATCCTCTTCACACAATGTGTCAATTTGGTTTAGTACAAGTATTATCTCCTTTACGTTCCTAAACTGGAAGAACTTTGCTGGCCGCAGTTTCTCAATGTTATTATAGGACAGATCAAGTTTATAGAGGGAGTACAGAGGCTGCAAGTAGTTTTCTGACAATATGGAGTCTGTCAAGTCACAATAGACCAGATTGAGTTCTTGCAGACCCGATAGGCCAGTGAATGCTCTTGGTTCCAGCGTTAAGTATTTGTTCAGTCCCAGAATAAGAGTCTTCAGTCGCTGCTGTCTCAGAAAAGCGTTGTTTCGGATCACTAAAGGTACTCTCTGTGCACCCAGATCCAAGCGCTCCAGCAATCGCAGGCCCCGCAGGGAAGTACCATTCAGCTCTGAAATACTGTTATGCTCCAGATACAGGTGCTCTATGTAGTTGGGAAGGACAGGGACTTCGCTCAGATTCTTAAAACTGCACTTAGCGATCACCCCAAACATCTCACAGGGGGCAACCACTGACACCTGCAAGAAGACAACACAGTGCACATGATATTAAAGGTACTATATTACACAAAATTGTCTCATGTGAGCTTTAAGTCATGTTAGAATATTGTACCTCATCAAAAACATACCTGAAGTTGTGTTTTGTTTCATTCACACATGTTTGAGTAACTCTTTATTATGTCTGTCTACATCTCCAAAGCTCAAAATGCTCTGTTCCACTTTGTGATGCCATGAAGCGATAGTTTTCATGTTAACAGCTGCCTTTTACCTTTAGTTCAGTACAGATTGGCAATTCCACAGCTGAAATTATCCAAATGATTCTAGTGAAGGTGTATGAAGTTTAAAAAGACAGTGGAGCACTTCCTGTATTATTACATGGCATCATTATATTGATCCAAGTCAGCCAAAGTATGACAAAAATCAGTTCATGTTCAATAGATCAGTTCAAGTTGGGGTAGAGTGAAGATAATGATCGCCTCTGTACGCCAAGGTAACATGTTTTATAATGGAGGAGTTTCAATGCATTTTAATACAAACCTCACTGGTAGCAAAGTCAGCTCAATATCACAATACTTGCAATTGTTTTACTTAGAATTGGATCGAAACAAAGATCACTGGTATTACCCATCACTACTGAACCCTTAAGCCCACAGGAAAATACACAATTGCTCAAGTAAACAAATGATGAAGGAGGGAGCACCATTATAGCAAAGTTAAAAGCTCACAAAAGGTAATTTTACACAATATGTCCCCTTTAACAAGATTAAGTTAACCCCACTCAGTTATTATTATTCATTTTATGGAAGTGATGAAATATATCATTGTGGTTTTAGGCCTAGAGAAGACTAACCTGTCCACACAAAATGAGCAGGAGCAGAGGGAGTCGCAGTAATCCCATACTGCGTGTCCTCACAGGTTCAAACAGAGAGAGCTGTGGGTATTTACACAAATCAAAGCAGAGGGATCGTCATCAGGGTCATGGTCCACTGCCTCAATAAGAAAAACTCCATTCAGTTCAGCATGTTTGTTCAGTAGGTTAATACTGTACTGGGTCTGCTATCTTGAGTACAGGGCTGTGTTCCTCATCTGTAACAAAACACAGTTATCAGTTAGTAACAGGATATATTACAGATGACTAGAAAGCCTATTGTATCCTTTTCTTTTATTTTCAGTTTACTTTAGTTTATTTATGAGACAGGGACGATGCACAATACAATACAGAAATCATTCATTACAGGTGATTTTAATGTACATGTGGATAATGTGTTTGACAGAAATGCTTAAGAGCTCAGTTCTGTTCCTGAAACTTTGGTCTGACTCAGCATGTCAGCGAGCCCACCCACGACAGAGGACACACTCTGGACCTGCTCATCACAATAGGACTAAATATTTCAAATGTCAATGTGGTGGATGTTGCTCTGTCTGATCATTTCTATGTCTTCTGGTGTTATTCCCACACCAGGCTGTTCAATTCAGTTCAATTCAATAATTTATTGTCATGGTCAGATTAACAACACAAAATTACATTAGAGCATCTGTCCTTCACTCTGGCAGTAATATTATTAGTGCAGTTATACTTGTAAAGTGCAGATCTGCAGAATGTAAACATAAGGCACACAATATGCAAATAAATCAGTACAGTGAACATAACAGAGAGACATGAGGTGGATCAACAGTAAACAGTGTGTAGATGTGTGTTAGCTGCATCAATGCAAGTCCAGATCACAGTTATGGCATGAGTGAGAGATGGAGAATTGTGTCGTAAGTGTTTGGAGTGGGAAGAGGGGGACAGTGTTTGTTTAGGAGTCTGATGGCCTGAGGGAAGAAGCTATTTGCCATTCTGGAGGTTCTGGCTCGGAGTGACCTATACCTCCGGCCAGAGGGCAACAGGTAGAACAAGCAGTTTGCTGGGGTGTGAGCGGTCTCTTATGATGTTGTTCCTGCAGTTGTTTGAAAGACACACATAAATGATAACACAGGTGCACTGTTCATGGAAATTATGCACTTTGAAAATGCCTCATGTTCTAATGTTGATGATTTGTTGACCATGGGATCCTCTTACAGAGACTAGAGGACTAGGAGAGCATCTCTGGTTCAAGTCCTATCTAGAAAACAGGGAGTACTTTGTTGAAATTTGGAAAATGTGTCTTAGATAAAATGTCCCTGACCTGAGGGGTGCCCCAGGGGTCAACCCTGGGACCTCTGTTGTTCAATCTATACATGCTGCCGTTAGGCCAGTTAATACACAGCAATAATGTGTCCTACCGCTATACAGATGACACTCAGATCTATGTCACACTGGCAGCAGGTGAATATGGACCAGTGGATTCACTCTGCCACTGCATCCAACAGATCAGTGTGTGGATGCAAAACAACTTTCTCCAGCTAAAGTCAGACAAGACTGAAGTTATCATCTTTGACCCACAGAATCATAGAGAAAGTGTTAGCAGTCACCTCCAGTCTCTCTCTCTAAAACCTTCAAATCAGGATAGACATTTAGGGGTAATAATGGACTCAGACTTGAACTTTAACAGCCACATAAAATCAACAACATCTGCAGCTTTTTACTATCAAAAAAAACATTGCAAAAATCAAAGGTATACTGTCAAAACCAGACTTGGAGATCCATGCATTTGTCTCCAGTAGGTTATTGGTGATTATTTATGTTTTAATTTGTGTGATTTTAATGTCTTTCTTATTCTGTAAAGCACTTTGAATTACTTTGTGTACGAATTGTGTTACAATTCGTACCAAATAAACTTGCCTTGCCTTAAATCAAGTTCTGTTCAAATGTATCACTGACAGAAGAAGGCCCTACCTACTCGCCCTGCTTTGTAAATAGGCTTATTGCCAGGAATTGCGCAGAAATGATTAGACTAGACTTTACTACTCAACTCTGAGAGATTATAGCTCATATTCAGCAAGTCTAAACATGCAGAACTAGACTGTTTGACATACGTGCAGCCTAATAATTTGATCACGCTGCTTCGCTTCAGGTAACATTGCATCTTTGTAACTTGCTTCCATTTTCCACTGTGTAGGTTTACGCCTCCTGTTCAGTTTTGGGAAGAAATGTCTTACCTGTGGCCTCTCTTGGCTGCTCAAACTCCGACAGCGTCTTGTCCACTCGCCCCGGTGGTGGGAATGTCTCTGAAAGATACTTCTCAGCGGTACAATAAACAGGAATCAATGTTTCCCAATTTCCTCTTCTTTGCCTCACTCTCTCCTTACTCAGTTAATTTAGTTCCTTCTCTAACAAGTGTAATCTATTAAATACCCTGTATATTTAGAACTGTAGCATTTCGTATCAGTATTCAAACAGACCTAATATTAAAGATGTCTTATATTCTGTTAAACTTGCAGTAACTATTTGTAGTAGTCGGTGATGTTGTAATTTCCTTATTGTCCACACGATGGCAGCATTTGTCTATAATTTGGAAAGTACTGTACTGGACTCAAAGACAACCATTTATTTTATTGGACAAAATCAAAGGCAAAACTCATTTCCTTTCACTTCAATAATAAATCTGTTTTTGTTTTCAGTGCAAATGGAGGAAACATATTTGAGCGGGATGTTCATTATAAGTCCATATTTCTTGCAGGCTATAGTCACTGAAGCATGAGCGTTATTTTTTTAATGATTGTATTTATTTACCATCAACTCATCTCAACTTGGCAGTTAGAACGCCGCTCTGACAAGTACATACTGTCATTGTGTCATTGGGACACTTCGCTTCCTGCATGAAGTACTTACTGTGAAATGTGTCTGTGTGAGGTGGCAGAGGCCACTTCATCCAGCCCTTTCCTGGCAGGGCATGTGACAGTGTAGCTTGTGTGAACTGAATTCTGGTGTGATTAGAGGTCGGTACCAAAATGTGAATATGGGGCTGTCTGTAGCAGAGATTGGCAGCCTTGCTTACGTCATCCATCATAGCAAATCACATCAAGTCTGTCCCAGGGCAGCTGTGATTACAGAAGTAGCTTGTATGTGAACTGAATTGCATTGGTCACATTAGATAATACATTCAGATGTCGAAATTACCAAAATGTGAATATGAGGCTGTCTGTAATAGAGCTTGTAATCTCATAGGCAAATCACATCAAGGAACCACACCACCAGTCTGTGGATCTGACCGCTCAAAATGATTTATGTCAGAGCGGGATTTAAACCACCAACCTTCAGATCAGTGGACAAATACTGTACCAACTGAGCTACTGCCGCTACTGCTGCCCCCCCCCCTCCCCAAAGCCACCAAGACACCAAGACAAAAAGTGAAAAAAAAAAAAAAAAATGCTTTTCATAATCATCACGTACAAATTATACAAAACATTTACGCCATTCACACATGTAGTAGCCGACAAAACATTACCCCAAAAGTGGTGTGAGTTACAATAGTGGCTCGAATGTTGTGCTGCCCATACAGAACTGTGGGGAGTTTTTTAGTCAACACTGAGAACAATTGCATTGCACATAGTACCAACCTGCATAAATCCATTTCCCTGGTTTAGATTAATACAGTTTTTTCTTTACATTCATGATCAACATAACAGAAAAAATAGTGAAGCCAGAACCTCTTTACCCCTGCAGTGTGTACGGCACGTGCTCATCATATCAACCACTGTGACTCTTACTGTAAAAATAATTGTGCTATGGCATGTTAAAGGTACAATATGTAAAAAGGGTCTCAGAAAATCTTTTCTGGGTGTAGATATTGTTGTTTTGCCTGGAATGTTCCACAGAATTTCATAAAACTTGGTCATCCCCATGGAAACTTCACTAAACTTGAGTATCAAAAAATACATATAGTTGAATAAGTAAAGTTAAATGCATTCATACCACGTTGTTGGACATTCCAGACAAAGCAGTAACATTATTGGTTTTGTAAGATTGTAAAT
>JAIEZT010001328.1:9735968-9788075 GCA_019594935.1 Periophthalmus modestus
AAGATTCAAAACATGCAATTATTTATTTAACTATAACAGCTGGCCTACTTTTATGCCATATTTGTCATTAACTTCCATTTTAGAAACACTGATGAGTGATGAGTTGTCTCTCTGTGGAGCCCCAGCCCTCTGCCCCCCACTGTGCTCCGCCCCTGCTCTCCAGCGCACTGAGCACAGCCCCACACAACAGTCACAGTCCTGTCACAAACTTTTAGACTTAAGTGTTAAGTTATCTTTATGAGAATTCAGTGATCTTTTCCCGAGAAATGCGCCGCGCATCGACCCGATATACTCGCTCTATTGAACCTACAGACGTATCATAATCAGTTGTTCTGCTCATATCATCGTGAATATGAGGCGGACTGTCCGAAAAAATAGCGAAAAAAAGCGACATCGAACTTTGTTTTTGTTTTGTTTTTTAATTGTTGAGTGTTTATAACTTTTGCACATCTGCTGTCTTCATGGAGCAAATGTTAAACCTAAAAAATGTGTTGAGCACGAGGGCCTTTAAGACAAAGGGGCCCGTGCCCGTAGTCTGTAGTAAAAACCTGTGAGAACCAGGTTCAGACACTTGGAGGTCCAGCTCTGACATAGTTCAGATACCAGGGGAGGAGTGGGGCTCTGAAATCCACAGCCCATCAGTCATCTGTCTGCCCTCTTTTTCAGCAGGGTTGATTTTTCTTTTTTCTTTTTTTCCCTTTTTTTTTTTTTAAAGGAAAATATCCTACACAAATCACCCAGATGACTAGAAGGATTTTGGGGTTTTCTATCTTCAAGGACTATTTAGAAAAAAATCACATAAATTCCTGTATTCTGCTGTATTTCAGGAATTATTTTTTGTCAATAATGAGCTTATTACAATAACTTGGTGAAAGTTTATCAATGCTTAAAACTATGCATCAAACAATAGGTCTGTAATGTTCATGAAGACTCTGGACAGGACAGGTTTATATGTTTTGTGCATTCTGCAGTTCGTCAGTCCAGAAGGTTTTATTTCAAAACGGCCAAGGAAAGTGTTTTGTTGAAGTGCTGGGACATAGCTGTATGTGATCGAGGTCCTTTGGTTTTGGGCTACATGAGAATTAACTCACGATTTGATGGTGCTCTGTGGCTATGAGACAAAAGAGAAAGAAACAACGCATCAGCTGCACAGCCTTCTCCGGCATCAAACAAGCCCAACATATGCTGCCGGCCGTCCGGGAAATCTCCTGCGTCTCCCGATTGCCTCTCCTCCTCCTGACAGATACCCGCTGCTAAAAAGCACACTTTTGAAAATGTAACTTTTTGGTTTCTGTAGATAACACAATATTTGAGACATATTTACAGCATTTACTTCATTTTCAAAACAACAGAAACAGTGTGATATTGGTCCCACAAGTTTCTGACTCCATCTACACGTTTAAAAGTGTGGGAGCTTTTTTGGGCCAGTGTCTGGATGATGTTTAGATAAATTTATAAATCTGATGAATATTTTAATATTTGAACCACAAAGTGTCTTTTTTTACAAGAGAGTTTTACATTTTATTCACCAACGTTAATTTTTCAAAAATTCTGAATTGTTCAGTGTCTTGTGTGTGCAGATTTACCAGATTTATGAAAAGTTTCAGAAAATGTGTGATTGAAAAAAGCTCTCATTTTAATTCTAATTGCAAACAGAGCAACATTCAGTTATGCTCTAGTTGTTCTGTTCATGTTTTAGTGGTGTGGTAAGTGGTGTCCTTTTTCAGCCACATACCCCTGCATCAGTTTTAATAAGAAATCAAAATTTAACAAATGTTTAACTCCCAGTTGTAAGATTTCTTATTTTTCTTTATTAAAAAAAACAACATTTATTATTTATTCAACATATTTCTTAAAATACATTATATTACATTATAAGCATGTAATATGTATTTTTTGTGGTAAAAACACTAATTGTAGAAAAGCACAAATAAACAGAAATGTCATATAGTGTGTTTTTTTGTTCTTTCCTCGTATAGTGACAAGCAGCAGTAGGTGGTGCCGACATGATTCCACTTGTTATAAACAGTAGCAGCACAGTTTTACATTCATTTGTTTAGTGTTAAAACCATCAGCAGTGAAACAAAGCAGTGTGTTCATATACAGCCCAAATACAATGTTATGTGTCACAGTGAAAAACTGTAAGAGAATTTAAACTCCTTTTTTTTCAGACACTTTGGGGAAAGACGCAGTTGTACATTCTTATAACGGACAGGTCAAAAGTATGTTTGAACTGCACTGTGGTGTGATCCATGTTTGCAGCTCAACAAAACCCTCCGCGGCTTCTACTGGTCACTTGAATAAACCGTTGTCTCTACATGACATATCACTATAACTATGATATTGTCCTTTTATAAATGCTTTAGTACCATTTTACTCAGTGCATTCATGTTGTTTAGTAGTGTATTCAGTTATTTGAGTTACTATTGTAACCATAAATACAGATGGCATTTGTATTTGTAATGATAACAGCATGAAGACAGATTTGATCTGGTTTTGCGTTTGATCAGACTGCTTATGCTTTTTTATTTGAGATGTTTTCAAAGTCTCTGATAATGCAACATAATATCTAGGTCCATCAGCAGCAGAGTTTGGCACAGTCCTGTTTGAGAGAGCAGGTGCTATGTCTGTGATGGCAGTTCAGGGCTACAGTCTGTGGCACTCGTTCATGAACTGCCAGTCATGGGGCAACCTCTTGTATGTTTCCGTGGAGACCTGCTGCAGAGTGAAGATTTCCATCTCCCTTTTAAAGGAGTAGAACTGGACTTTAGACAACATTCTCTGGAGCACATAGAACAACAGAGCAGCACAGAGCAGAGCAAACAAAGTGATGCCCATGATGCTGCCTGTCTTCACGTAGGACGGGAGCACTGTGGGCTGGACGGAGGCGAGTGTGGGGTGTGCCTGACTGAGGATCTGGATGGGCTCAGTGGGAACACAGTGGTGCTCATCCAGCAGCTCAAAGCCTTCTTCACACTCACACCTGTACCCCCCAAAAGTGTTGTAGCAGTAATGATCACACATCGCCTCCTCCTCACACTCGTCTATATCCGTGCACACAGTCTCATTGTCCCGCCTGTCCTGGATGTAGCCATCAGGGCAGTAGCACTGGCCAGGACTTGTACATGTGGCAGGACAGTCCTGTTCAGAGCAAAACTCCTCACACTTGGTGGGGTTCAGAGGATGCACTCTGAAGCCCTTTCTACACACACAGGCCAAGGCGCCCTGCACTTCATCACAGTAATGTTGACAAACTAAACAGATAGATGAGTCCACACAGACCCCACCCACCGGATCATAGTCCTCTTGGCACGTGCACTTATATTTGCCATCCTCGTTCTCGCACGTCTCACCTTCACCACTGCACAGAGTACTGTCCTCTGAGCACTCATCCACGTCCACACAGCGGCCCTCGGGCCCCAGTCTGAACCCCTGTCGGCACCTGCACGCCCACTCTCCTCCCTGCTCTACGCACTCGTGCGTGCACTTAGCGCACGGGTCTTCCGTGCATGTGAAATGATTGGGATGCAGAGTCTGTCTCAGAGGGCACGAGCACGTATGTGGCTCTTTACATTCATGTTCGCATCCACCGTTCATCACTTCGCAGCTCCAGGGCCCGAGCATCCACTGCGTGTCCGCGCATATGTGTTTGGAAACAGGAGGGTGATCAGGCAGGCGCACCTCAGCCACGGTCCCTGGCAGATACAGACTCAGCCCTTCAAAGCCCAGCGCATTGGTATAGTTTACGTACTCGCTCTCAGTGGTCAGCAGAGACTTGCACGTGCGTGTGTACTGGCACAAGAATCCGTCCACTGTATCCGTGCACGTCCTGTTCACTTGAGACGAGCCCACGTCCAAGCACGTCGCATCTGAATTCGGAGCAATTTTGATCCAAAGGTGTGTGTCTGGCAGCTGCAGCGATGGCAGACCGCCCCAGAGTCCCATGTCGTAAAGTTCTCCCCCTGTGTCCTGGCACCGTGTCTCAGCCTCAGCGGAGGTCGTTGAGTCGAGGAAAAGCAGGCAGCACTTTGTGTCATCGCAGAATCCGCGCGGCGCGTCTCCTGCCGCGCACAGGAACAACACGTACAGTGGCAGCGTGCGCTTCAGCATCATGTGATCAGTTTAAGGTGACTCTCAGTCCACGACTCACATGATCTGGACTCTGCGTTTAGTCTCCATTTATAATTCTGCTGTGCGCCCAGGCTCGAGGAAGGAAGTTGCGTCCCGGGACAGGCCGGGCTTTAAGCCCCTCTGATTGCTCAACCCCCGTGACCTTATCTCCCCGAGAAAAAAGAGAAAAAACTCCACTGTACGTTTACTGATGTTTTAATGAGGGATAGATAGAACTCTCACCCCCTCCTCACTCAGGCATTTCCTCCGCTTTACACCCAGCCAGAGGAGGGACCAAGCGCACGTCATAGCCTTATAAAAACAATCAATCTCAGTATGTGATTAAACAGAAGAACTCGACCTTGGCCCTCCGCTGATGGATTCTGATGGATTCTCATACTGAATTTAAGGAAACCCTCCACAGGCTTGAGACTAGCCTCAGTGAGCTCCATAATAGTCCTGTGAGGCAAGCATCCGGTTTGTCACTTTGTCAGAAACTCTTAGATTACAGTAATCAAGGACATATCTGAATATTTGTGTTGATGGTGCTTAAAATATTTCAAAATATATTTATGTTTTGTTTTTATTTTATATTGTTCTTAATTGTGTACTTAGTTATGAGTCTGGGTTAGACAGGATACTGCAGACTCTGGAGTTAGTTAGACGATTTCATATATATATATATATATATATATATATATATATATATATAAAAATAAAAAAAAAATAATATAAAAAAATATAATAAAAAAAAATATATATATATATATATATATATATATATATATATATATATATATATATATATATATATATATATATATATATATATATAATAAAAATATATATATATAATTTTGATTTGATTTGAAATGATTAAAAAATGGACTTGTCAATAAAATATAAATAATAATGAAATAAATTGTGCTTCTTACAATTTAATATAATAAAATACCACATTCTCTGAACATTTGATAAGAATGTGTTGGTACAATTTGCATTCTTTTTATGTACCCTGTTCTTTTAAAATTATTTCCGTCAGGGAAACCAGCCGGGCCTTAGTTTTTTTTTTACAGGGGCAGACACAGAGACACATGACTATAATGTCCCAAAATAACTTAGATGCATGAAGGTGGAGGGACTTCCTTGAGGACAATGATGGTCTTCAATATTCACATGTGACGTCTGCATCAGTGCAGGAAGAGCGGGAGCGGTCCCTTTGATTCAGTGAAAGGTGACTTAACGGATATGAGGTGGACTCTTCCCGTTAACCTTTCAAAAGAGATTACGCTCAGTGTATTTATGTACTAGTAAAAAAACGTACTCCACCATCAAATGACTTTCTTATAATTCATCAGGATGATAATGGCATACTGTGAACTTTCCAGACCCTCTCCCAAAGTTACATATAGAACTTTTAATGTAAGTAAATATTGTTTTAATTTCAGACCTTTTTATTTAGAAAAGCTGTTAATGTTTTTTAGTGTTTAGCATTTAGTATTGGTTTAAAGTTTTTGTTTTATTGTAGCACTTTGAAATTCTATGCAATGAAGAGTGCATTATAAATAAAATGTATTATTATTATTATTATTATCATTATTATTATTATTATAGTTTCTGAGCCCGCTATGCTGAAGTTACGTGACCTGGAGTTATAAACCACTGATATCCTTGCTTTACCTCTGCTCCTGGGATTGATATGACTGCAACAACTGGCTCTGACTGGAAGAGAACCCTTTGTACTGGGGAAGACAAATAACCAGACCTATTGTTATTGGAAATGTCTGATGTGTGATGCCATGTACGACACCTCCTGCTGGTCAAGTGGCATCTGTCCAGAGCAATGTATTTTTATGGGGCACTTGGCGACACAGTTAGCAACGGTCCGGCTGAGTAAATGTTATTCTTGATAAAAAGTCCAGTGCCGGTGCAGTTGCCCTGTTTATGTTCTGTCCAGGGCTACTTATGTGCAGGACATGAAGAAGTGGGGTCCAGCTTGTGCCAGCAAAACAATGCAAGATTAGGGTAGACTTAGACTATAGTGTACTAGCTAAATTTGACCCATCCTTAAAATCCACCCAGGAGACATTGCCTTTGGAAGAAGAAACAATAACACGTACCTTATTTTAATAATAATGTATATAAAAATGTTAGTACAATGAGCGGTTACACAAGAATAAAAACAAGATAACTCAAACAAACGTATCAGTGCAATTTAACGCGGGTATCGGATCCTTTGATGTTGTGGGTGTCACTGCCAATGATACAGTCTAATCCCAGTGCAATCAGGGTGGTAGTGATCTCACCTACTGGGCAAGCCTCTTTTATCATGCTCCAGGAGGCCCAGCTCCACCCTTCCCGTTTTGGACTCATGGTGGAAACTGCAGAGGACACACTGAAGCAGGTTTTTACAAGGTCAGTTCTTGCTCTGTTCTGATTTTGTCCAACCTAATCTGGATAGTTTTTGAAATGATGGTAATTAGAGACTGCTGGGATTACCAGGTGCCACAGTGGGGCAGCAGTGGCTCTTGTGGAAACTATAGTTGTGTCCTTAGGCAAGACACTTCACCCAAATTTCCTGCTATGAATGCTGTGCATGCATGAGTGCTAGTGGTGGCCAGACAGACCGATGGGGCAGATTGGCAGCCTCACTGCCCCAGGACAGCTGTGACAATGCTAGTAGCTTACTGCCCCTGAGTGTGGAGGTAATGAATAATGCACTGTAAAGGCAATATATAAACCCAATGCATTATTGTGATTGTATATTCACTTGGATATAAGACATATAGAAGATAGTTTTCAGTTAGTGTTTTATTGATCAGTGTTCCATAATGATCCCGCAACCTCCATGAGTCAGTTGCTGCAGTGTCATAAATGTCATGGCATTAGCTGCTTTTCTTGCCAAAACTGTTTTTTTTTTTTTTCCTAGACTCAAAATATATGAGAAATAAAGCCGTGAATTAAACTCGCATTATACTATGCCAATGCAGATTTCAAAATGATTGTCGCTTTGCACAATCGTTGTCAAAACAAACATGCAAAAGACACCATGCAGTAATAAATGTTGCTTGTTTAACCTAAAGTTTGTCATATCACTAAGCAGCGCATCCTGTCATTCACTGTGAGTGTGAAAGGTGCCCCTGTGTCTATGAGGGACAAACATGATTTACAGGGGCATTTATCGTCCTTCAGAGAAACACAACTTCCTCAAAAACTTTTCTCCAAAGGTCAAAAGAACACCAAAAGGAAACAAGCCCAGTCAAAAAACAAGTCAGAGGTACACTATATCCAAGAAAAAGGTTGTAAAAATGTCTTTATGGACAATATTGATCTAAAAAGGCTTAAGAATAGTTTTTGTTAAAAAAAAAACCTGTGGAATTTCACCATAGCAAGCAGCAGATTGCCATTTATGTTTTTATTTTTGAAAAGTGCTTATCTGCATGCATGGATAAACCAAAATGCAGCTTTGAGTAAGCTAATGAGGGAACACTATTATAACAAGGTTCAAATTTAATAGTCACTTTAATAATATTAGGGCATCAGAATCTCTTGTTCTGATGAGAAAAGTCCTGTCCCAGTCTCAGCATTATCTGTGTACGAACAGGAAGCCAAAGAACAGTATTACTGTTTCATTTAGTGCCAGAGCTTAGGAGGGGAGTGGTCCCACACTGTGGGTATACTGCACCTTTCACTCTGTTTCCTGACATTGTGTTCTACAGACTTCACATCTCATTTTTTACACGTGTATTAGAACTGTAATGTGTTGAAAGATTTTTTTAGACAAATTAAAGACACAATTCTGACCATATTAATATAATTTAATGTGATGTAAGCTTTTTTCATACATTACTATGTTACTATGAGGAAAAACAGCTTTAAGGTCCACCCCAAAGAAACATATGGAATCATGGAAAAAAAGGAATGTTTTGTTGACAGTAAATTGCAGCTCCTTGCAGCTCTGCATCTTAAATACAATATACATTCAATTTTGGTGTCACTAGATCTTTGTGAGCTTGTATTATTGACTGTTGGTTTTCACTAACTTTCTACTCAACAATAATATGTAGAGCTTGGGGTGGCTTTGGCTGGAGTTTTCACCACCAAGCTCAAAGGTTTTTGATAACCAGGACACACTTTGTGTCACTGAGCAAGACACTTAAGCCATCTTGCTTATGTAATAATGTTGAGTGACTGATGGAGAAAAGTGTCAGTTTACATCAGGGCAGGTGTGGCTACATAAGCTTACTGCTGCTATGGAAAGTCAGTGTAGAAAGCATGATCTTGTAAAACCATGAAGTGCTATAGACTTTATTATTTATTATAAACATTGGCAATATTGTGAGCACCTTCCCTTTACAAAAACAATAGTCCGGGTGGTGTTTCTTACCCCACAACCTGCTGTCTTCCTTTGCAAGTGCACATTTCCTCTCTGCTGCTCACACACGGTTCGGAGTCGTTCTGGAAACATACCCCTAAGGAGGCCATACTGGCAAAAAGTCAAAACTCCATGAACTCAGAGTAACCCCAAAACATCCTACAAGACAAAGAACTGCTATAGACTTGGTTTACACTGAACTGAACACACATACACGTCATTGGCTCCGTTCACATGTTTTGTTCTTGATTCAGGGCCCAAGAGTCAACAGTTCTTCAACAATAATAATAATGAAAGACTATAAGATTGTTTTTAATTCTAGCAGATGGAGATAAACTGAGAAAACACCTAGGTAGAAGTGTGCAATAAGCTCCTTAGAAGAACTTAGTTTACACTGAATTAAACACACATACACATCGCTGGCTCCGTTCACATGTTTTGTTCTTGATTCAGGGGCCTTGAGTCAACAGTTCTTCAACAATAATAAAACACCTCAGTAGAAGTGTGCAATAAGCTCCTTAGAAGAAGTATAACAGTTCACTTGATTTGATGGTTTCATGTAGTTCTATCAGCAGCTAACTACTCAGTCTGGATGCACTGATACTGATACTGGTATCGGATATTGGAACCAATCCAGGAAAATTTGCTGTATCAGGTATAGGTTCCATGATATTAATTCAGCCAATATCCTTGTTGAGATTTTAATTGGATGTAATAAGACTTTTTTACAGGCTGATTTTGGCTTGGAACATCTTATAATGTTTGAACTTTAATTCATATTCACACTGTTCTAGGTAGTAACTCGTTCCAGGCGAGTTGATATCCACAGAACGCTGGTTGCTAATACACCCATTAGGAGTGAAAAGACAGTCACCCGAAACACGTACAACTCATTGCACAATACTGAAGTGGTCTGGTCTCTTCAGAGTATGAATTGTTGTTCCAAGGAATTACAATTTTCCGTCACCAGTGACATATTTTCACATTGTGTATGCTTATGGTCTTGAACTCTATTGGAACTCTTATTTTTATGTCTCAGGGGATCTGGATCTGCGTAGATATATATGTATCAGAACTGAATCATCTAAATATATTCTTTAATGGGAATTGACCCTCAGGAATAACCTTCCTGTAGTTTTCCAGAGACTCCATGTTCACAAACAGCTCTTCTTAAAGACCTTGTACTTGATTTTCCCCATGTATTTGAGCAAAAATGTGTCTTACTCAAGTACAGATATATTTTAAAGCACCTCTTGAGGTCAAAATAATTCCACTGTATGTTATCTTCATCTAATTAGAAAGCCTTTTATTGTCCAATAATCAGGAAGTTAGCATGCTAACTGTTGTTAGTTTTATCGAGAATACTCAAAATGCAAAGTGTCTGTGTAATCCTTCAGTCGTCTTGGTATGATCCATAGTAAAAGAAGATTTGAATTTTTCTTTTACCATAAGGCAAGTGAGAAATAGCTTTGGACCTCTGCAAACCATTTAAAATGAACTAGTTGTGTTGTTCATGTTTTTAGGGCTGTAAAAATCAGGTACAGCACCTTGAAGATGATACCACATCGGAACACCAGAGCACCGAACTTGGCTTTAAACGCACAGTGCAGAATGTAGAAGTGTTTTTGTCTCTGATGGTCATCACTGGTACCAGCGAGGAGAAGTGTGAGCTCATGGCAGAAACATTAAACGTATCTGATGAAGAGGGGTGGAGTGTCTTAGACTTCTTCCCAGGCACATACTCAGATTTTGGGTGGCAACAGTAACCACAAACCTGCAGCATAAGGACTGTAAAGGCAGCTTCACTTCTTCCACTCCATGTTACAGCATTACCAAATATCATGTATACAGTATATAATCAAAGAAGTATTAATACTTCTCAGCAGATGTCATCAACATTCTTTGGGGGTTGAAGCTAAATAAGGGCACTGCCCTGTCTGAAGCTCTGTTATTCAAGTTAGACTTTAAAGGGCCCATATTACACTATTTCCTGATTTATGTTGTAATGTTGTTCCCTCATCACAAACATAACTGAAGTTTTGTTTTGTTTCAATCACACATGTTTATCACACAGATCCTGCATATTTAGCCTGACTTCTTCTTCAAACAAAAAACACTCTGTTCCACCTTGTGATGTCATGTAGTAATACAGGAAGTGCTCCATTGTGTTTTTAAATTACATACATCTTCACTAGAATCATCTGGATAATGTTGATCTTGAAATTTTCAAGTAGAGTAGAGCTGTTAACTTGAAAACTACCACTACATGACATCACAAGGTGGAACAGAGCATTTTGAGCTTTGGAGAGATAGACAGAATAATAAAGGGTTACCAAAAATGTGTGAATGAAACAAATTTCAACTCCAAGTATCTGCCCTCCATCTGAAATTATGACATCATCAAAATCTCGGACATGAATTCAATCTGTTCTTGCCACTGGGAACATGCCTGGTCCTTATAACAGCTTTTAACCATGCGCTCCATGTCTCCTCATCCTCATCAAAAAGAAGCCCTCAGATCTGAAAATGCTCCGGTCCACTGGCCTATGTCACGGCGGTAATCTTCTCCATATTTTTTTTTTCAAATTTTCACTACACAGCTTAACAATTTAAAAGATAGCATCTGCTGTTTTTAACCTAATTTAAACTGTTTTCCTCCTCTGCCCGAGCAGGGTGAGTTAGTTTTTCATTTGCATACATTTGGAATTAAACTTATAAAAGTATAAAAGCATGTCAGACCTTGAAAGTTGCCAGTGCGTTATTTAAAGGGACTGTATTTGATTTGAATTCACTCCTGGTAAATGCTGAGACACAAACTGAAACTCTAAAATGTAATATAATCTATCCATGATACACAGCTTTTTCTTGGTTAATAACTAATGCAGAAGCTACTATCAGGGCGACCTTTTGTTCATCCAATCAGACAGAGTATTCTTGGGAAACTGCCTATCACTATCCCAGTGCTGTGTCTTTTACTGCGCCATGGTTCAATATTGCATTGTAACAGAAATGACTAAGTATAAGTAATTTCAAGCTAATTCATGTTCCTGATTCATGGTTTGAAATCAGATACAGGCCCTTTAATATATTAGTTGTAATAACCTGCACCTTGGTATTTCTAGTAGTAGTTCTTTTCTTTCTCCTTTGTACATTAGTGGTTAGCAATGATGGAGGGTACAAACAGAAGCTGTAAACAATAGATGTTTTTAGTTTCAGTGTAGTTAATTTGCATCCTTCAAATAAATATAAGGCAGTGTCCACCAGTAATCTGACCAGAACTGAAGAAGCGGCTTGGATGAGCAGCGAAACGTCTTCACTCCTACAACTTTTTGTCCAATTGACAGATTTTATATTTTTCTTTTACTATGGATGATCCATGGACAAATGAGGGATTACACAGACATTTTGATTCTACGAAAATCCACAATGTTTCTCTGTCCCTTATGTGATATTTTTTTTTGTTGCTTCCTCATATTTGTTGTTGTATGGGCAGACCATGCTGTTCATGCTGATTGTTTTATTCATCTGTCATTCACAGCCATCTGAACTCGGGGAACTTCACCGATGACCAATTAACTTTATATTTACTTTTGTTAGTCCATGAGTCATGTGCTGGATATAGTAGCCCGATACATTTCCATGGAGCTGTTCTTCCGTCACCCATCGAGTCACTCACAGCTCCTGTGTCACTGGAGTAGTATTTCCGATTAATTATGATTCTATTTCTCACCATAAAATTGGTCTAATTATAAATTCACATATTTCCAATTTTACGTTTTGCCATTTAGTATGAACAATTTTTTTTTTTTAATCCCCCTTTATCCACTGCATTAAATAATCCAGAAACGGGAGATTAATTCCCTTATATTTTTATCCAGAATTGTACTGTGTATATTTTTATTAATCCAACCCATAGACTTTTAAAGAAGTGGACTGAATGAGTGTGACACCCATAGAGTTTGGCTTCAGTCAAATGAAACTCATTGAGGCCAGAAGTTACAGGGGCAAATTTGGAGCCAAGTTACATATTTGGATTTCCGACCATGATTATCATAGCAATCAATGAGAAAATTCGGAGCGAGGCTGTTGAAGATAACCCCTCGTCCTGCCTGCATTGCTGGTTTAACAGGGAGCGGGTGCTTAGCAACGCTGTCAATCAAACCTGTTGCTAATGCTGGTGGGAGCGACCTTGGCGCCCAATTTGTCTATTATTAATGTTCATATCTTGATTTATGGTGAGCCTGACAGCAGCAATTAGGGAGAAAGGGGTGACAGTTTTTCTATAGAAAGTGAACTGGAGCCAGAGTCGATGGAGCCGGAAGCGCACTCATGCTCACTTCCTATTTGGAACACGGCGGCTAGTAGGCTAGCTATGTCCATTTGTATATACAGTCTATGTGCCAACCAAAAAAACCCCAAAAAACACTTTTACAAAATCAGGCCATAATCTTACATTTTCCTAAGTCCTAATAGTATCTTTCACAAATATTTGGACTGGACAACTGCTCCCTCTGTTCTTGCAGCAAGATAAGTCTTACAACAATAAAATCAGATGGCATTCATTTATTTTAGCTCCTTTTGCTTTTCACACTGGGCTCCTGTGGTGGGACAGCCAACTGCTCAGATATGAAAACTAAACATGCTCGCTGACAAGTGTCATAACTCACTACCAGTGGAGGATGAAGTACTCAGTTTTGTTACTTAAAAAAATACAGGTACAGATGTAAAAAGTTACTCAAGTAAAGTAAAAGTATCACATTAAAAAATCTATTTAAGTAGAAGTATTTAAGTGCCTGTTTAAAATGTACTTTAAGAGTAAAAAGCAAAAGTATTTCAGATAAGTGTTGCTAATTTGTTAGTGTTCTAAAACTTTAGACAGGATGTTACCATAGTAAACATATGAAAAGTACTTTTTACACACACACACACACACACACACACACACACACACACACACACACACACACATAATGCCCCAATCCCAAGTTCGTGGTGACATCCCATCCCCCTCGACACACAGGTGTATGCACACATGCCCACGTATACACACTTACAAAAACCAACGCATAATACATGGATACAAACTCATTATACATATATGCATACATACACATAAACACACATACATACATATATACACACAAAGCAATAACATCTCTAAGGAGATAAGCAGGTTATGGACCCTCCAAACAGTTTTCTTGAACATTTTATTTTACGTATCATTTCCGGGACACAGTGCTGTATTTGAGTTGGCTCTAAAATCATTGACGTTGTTGCAAGTGGAACAGAACAGCTCCTATGAGTAAAAAGGTTGGTTTTAGTTTTGACGTCACAGTGCAACAACTTTTATTTCTTTTTTTGTGAGTCAATGGTGAATAAGCGTTGTCTGGATGTTACAGTAATACATAAAGGTCACAAAATGATTCTAATTGTGCCCTGTCACTTTGAGTTTGACTTTGAGTTACTGGAAGAGGGAGTTTCTCAAGAGGTTGAGGTCTTATGTGACTTTATCCAGATTTAATGAAGTTCCAAAGTTCATTTTGTAACATGGGATTCTCCTGACCTTACATTTGAAGAGGCTCATGGCAGTGTTTGATAGGAGTCTATTTTAAATTTTTCCGGGAATTGGCTATGGGACTTTGCAGTTTGGAACCCTCAACTGCTAAATCTGGCAGGGTACAACTGAACAGCAGCTGCTCCCAAGCTAATATTTAGGGCTACTTATATGGACCCATTGAGTTTAGCATTTTAGTACTTGTGTTGGATGATTGGAGAGGGCTTCTGATGTAAAACCCAAACCAATGTAGTTACTCATGTATTGATTGTTTGGGGGCAAAACTAATTAGATTTGACAATGCAATTTATGATGTAGTTAATCAGAAAGGTTGATGGTTCGTATCCCGCTCTTGTCAGTTCATATAATACACTGCTGTATTTAGTTAAAAAAAAAAGAAGTCTACTTGTTTGCTATGGAGCTCAACAGTGACCACCTGCCCCTGGAACCAGATTTCCCATTCATTTTTCTGATAGACGTTCCAAAAATTATCAGTATTAAAAGTTTGAAAGCTTGCTCATTGCTTATCAGCTACATGGTAACTAATGACCACAAGAGCTATAATCTTACATAATATCTGTTTCTGAAACTTGTTCTGCAAGCTATTAAAGCTGAATTTTGTGTTATTAATGTGTTTTTTGGACGTAAAACAGCAGTATTCCAGATAATAGTTAGTGCGTAGCTGATTACCCTCCACGTTATCTTTGACCTTTTAATGTTCGAATTTTAAAAAGCCTGTGGGGAAAATGAAATGAAAATTTACATCTGGGACTGGAGCTGACTTTGAAGTGGGTGGACTGTTGAGCTTCGTTGAATGGTTGAAAGATGAATATGAGGGATGACAACTGCAAAGAAAAATACAGTGTTGTGTCCTTGGGCAAAACCCTACGTCCATTTTGTTGCCTTATTTTAGACAATTGTTACTTGTAGCGTATCACAAATGGATACTTAAGGTCAAAGCTTAAAAAAACACTCTTCCTGGCCACTTTCCAAATAACTAAACACATCACATCACGTCACTAGTCTCAGTTTGGCTCTTTTATTACTTCTTTGTGTAGAAAGGCCACTCTCAGGTCAATGACCCCTATTTCTTCTATAGAGTTCTGCAGTCTTGGCTGTTTTAAACCTTTATCAACACTGTAATAAACAAAGCGACAATATATTTTTCAGTACTGGTTATTTTTATTGCTGGATGGTCCAAGGTTGGAGGAAACTGCCCTATTCCTGGGTATCACTTCACACTGGTGTTTATTGGCTGATGATTTGGGAGTCTTTGTCTGCACATCCTCTTTGGCTGTTATATGATTGTGTTTCTTTGGTATAATTATCCTGGTATTGAATTAATATTAAGTAAACAGAGTCATAAATTGTGGAACTTGTGGTGCCATGTCACGTCTTACCAGTCCCAGCAAATGAACTTTGAGAAATTTTCCAGTGTGTTTTCTAGGGGGAGATCTACAGAGGATACAACCGAGGTCAGAAAGGACTCGGGGTTTAGTTTGTTGATGGTAACTGGCTAAAGTCATTGTAAAAGTTCCCAGAAAACCAAATTCTCTTTGGAAAAGCATGGTTAAACTATTTACTTTAATTGGGCAATTTTAATTAAAGTCTGGTTATGTTCAGCTTTTCCAAAACAAGAGTCATCCAAGTTTGGTTTGCTTGGGAAGAAAATGATGTTACACAAAGTGATATATTTCATGGAAAGGAAGAAATCTACCAGGTGCACTATGTAACTTTTCTGTTGGAGGGTCAGTTGTCTATGTGTCTCCATGGAGATTCTCTAGTTTGGCCTGGAATGTTCCACTGTATGACCTTAAATTTACCTCTGTTTCCATGTACACAAACAAGTCACAGATCCGATTTGTTAAAATGCATACCCATTCTCAGTTTGTTTAGGGTATATTCATCAATAAAAACACCTTCAATAAATGCAAGATAAGTTTAATGCCACTCTAGAAAAAAACAATAACATCTCCATAGAAACAAAAAGTCAGAAAACCCTTCACCAGAAAAATTATATAGTGCTTCTTTATTATGAAAATGTGCTGAAAAATGCCTTTAGAACAGGGGTGTCCAAACTATGACCCAGGGGCCAAATGTGGCCCTCAGACCAGTTTTTATTGGCCCTCAGGCCTCCTGCTGAACTGGCCCAATTGATCATAAGCAGTACTTTTAACAACAAATTAAACTATTTCTACCACTATATCCTCAAACATCACATTGCAGTGTGATACAGACCTAAAATCTATGTGTTTCGAGCCTTATTAATACACAGCGGCTCTGTCAAACCTGTGTTTAAAGCAACGCACTGCATTGATCACCGGTCTGTGGCCTCCGCTTCAAATATGTTTTGAGATGTGGCCCTCGATAAAAAAAAGTTTGGGGACCTCTGCTTTAGAACATACTTTGCAGTAAATCCAGAGGAATACATCAGCACTTAAATTTGCTCATAAAAACATTTAATTTTTACTATTAAGAAGAGGTTTATCTACACATTCTCAACAGTGCCATTTGAGTGACCTCGATATCAGCAGTATCACAAGATTTCTGTTAGCTCCCAAAATGCGTAGAATGCCTGCCTTTTTAGTGATTAGTATCAATTTTTTGCTTTATCAACCACAACAATACACACCCTTCATGTGTTCTTCTTTTCCCTATAAAGGTCTCTATTGTGCAAGAGCCAAAATCCTGTCTCAGCGGTGAGGTCTTATGTAACTTCGAGGGTAACTCCCCTCCGTCTAAGCCTTTTGGATGTCCAGAGTAACTGGGCTCATGTAAAACAACAGTGCTGCATGGTTTCCATAACTACGAACCTGATCCACACAGAGGGGGCTGCATACCACAGACTCCCCCCAAGGCCCAGGAAGGCGCTCAAGTCCACTGCATTATTAGAATATTTTAGTGTTTGGACTGATGTTGTATGGATAAGTTAGTCTGGGGGTGGCAGTGTTATTTTTCTTCCTCAAATGAAACTGTCCATTCTTAAAGATGCACTAGGCAACTTTTCTGGGGAGGATCTGCCACCTGCTCTCCTCCATGAAAATGTTGTTGATTTATATGTTGAAGAACTATACCAGGACAAGTTGCAGGGCAGGTCTGTGGAGAGTTAAGAATGCTCGCAAGAATACATGTTTTATACGTTTAAATGAGGAAATTGTGGAACATTCCAAACAAATTGATGAAGTCTTCGTGCAGACAAGTTGGTGATGAACCCAAGACCAGAAAAAGTGACCTTTGTACCTTTAATACCTTTACTGTACAGTTAATGGAAACTCAGATAAGAAAACCTCTATTTGTCTGACAATGGGAGGACTTGTTTCAAAGCTATCATACAAGAATAGGAGCAACAATAACACATCAAAAGTATTCAAGAAAAAATAAGGATTCTATGGCTATGGTCTGTAAGATTCTACACTGAATTAAAGACAACACATTCTATAGAGTCAAATGCTCCATGTTGTAACACAGATGAATGATCATTAATATGGTTTTGAAAGGGCATTACACCATTGCCAGATAAATAGTCAAAGTCTGTAATCTCAGAGCATTCCTATGTTTGTCCACAAGAGTCTTGGAGTTCACCCAGACCTCAGCCTGAGCCTCCCTCACTCACAGTTGGGCTAATGACACAGTATCTACACTGTAAACATCTAATTATCATTCTATTTAACCAATACGTTCAAGATAAACTCTTACCAGTAGCTACGGGGAAGTCAACTATGCTGATAATTAGTGTTATATCCAAAATAAAATATGATTTGCACCGCTGCAGTGTTGACCTGTTGACAAGTTCACCTTATTTCTTACGAACTTGTTTCTCAATACATTACAATAGGCTAGTATAGTCATTAATTCCCAATATTGAAGTTAGATTATTATTTTGGTGACTCCCAACAACATCTCTGACCTCCTTTTACGATCTCTCATGCAAACAAAAAGTTTTTTAAAGGCTACCTGGTTTTTTGGTCTTAAAAATGTGATGGACAGAACTGGTTCATTTGTAGCAGGCCAAACTTATTCCCCACTTTCCTAATGCATCCTAGTATCATAATTATTCACGGTAATGCATTTATGAACACCTTTTTATAACTTTTATACATCAGAATACAGTTCTGTTGGCACTGTAATGCTAACTAGGGTACAGCTTCTTTAAGTATCTTGCCCAAGGACAGAAGAGCGGACATTTTTGCACTGCTGTTGAACATCCCTTCATTTTACGACCTCCTCCCCAGGCTCTACTAAGACGTCCACGGATGAACAGGATCCATATACTCTATCACCGGACATGTGACTGAGAGCTGCTGCTCCTATGAGTCCACACAAAGTCCACTGTGAGCCTCCAGATGTGAGGCAACAGAGGCAGATCTCGCTCCTTGTAGTGAAACAGTCCACATGTGAGACAACAGGGTCAGCTCTGACTCCTTAATGAAAACAGCTGCAAGCACTTCACACTGCAATAAAACATGTCGGGATGAAAATTCATCTGAGAAATAGTGTTTTCATTCTTATTTAAAACATTAACATTTTGTCATAAACTATTCAGTCTCCAAGGAATCAATTAGAAAGGATATTAGACGGATTATAAACTAAGTTAAAGGTATGCTATGCAACTTTTCAAGTGGAGGGTCCGCCACTTGAAAAGTTAAAAAACACAGCTCCAGGTATGTTTTAATGAGGAAACAGCATTATAACAGATCAGAAAACAGCATAATTTGGTCTCTTTAATCAAAGTACTCTTTATTGCTACTTGGTAATAGAATTCCTCTGTAAAAATTCGTAACAACAGCAACAACATTTTTAAGCAAAGTTTGGAGTAGAGCCACTTTCCCTGCACACCAAACAGTCGAAATTGATGACAGCTGAGTAACCCCGGTGACTAGTAAAACAAATTATGGAAAATCTTTTGTTGAAAAGGTTTGGACATCCTTTATGACTAAGACTTTCACATAGCGAAATCTGTGCCACCCAAGTGTGTTCCTCAGTATGAAAATGCACCGGGACACTCATTCATACTGCAGTCATTCATTCATGACACAAACCAAAAAATAACCGATTTTGCAACAGTCCACAGTACAGCAGATGTTTTCACAATAACAAATCTCTAAAAGATCTTCCAAATATAATTTAAACTTCCAGGACATCAAGGTGAAACATATCAAGATGAAACAAGTGGAGATAGTTGAAATTCAGCCTTCACTGAACTTTATCTAGGCAAATGACGGCCAGGTTTCACAACAAAACTGGCAAATATTCACTAGGGTTCTCAATTATTGTGAAATACTACTACTATGAAATACTACTTTTCACTAAAGTGGCATTGATCCAAGACTCGTGATGAGAATTCGAGGATGTGGATGATGAGTCTTCAGAGGTGTATGCACTCACCGGCCACTTCCTCAGTTATTTTTGGCAAAGGTAAAAATATTCAGAGGACGTATAAGTCATACTATAACTTTTCCTTGAATTAATTTTGGAGCTGTAAATTCTTTTCTAGATCAGTATAATTTGATTGATGAGGTTTTGGCGTTGCTCTTGTTTTGTCTGGCAATATAACACAAGCAGATCAGTTTGAGTTTTTCATACAACTGATAACTTTCTGTTTTCTGTTTTTCTTCAGGCACTGGTTTGTTAGCTGGTATTTAGTAGTTAGAAGGTTTGAACAGTATATGAAGGTACAGTTATTACACAAGGGAAATGGGGGGCATCCTGTCAGGAGCAGTGCACACTGGGGCCACCAGCGGAAAGTATTTTCCATAACTTTTGTTTGGTTCCCAGACTTTTAGAACAAGCTTTGAGGCTTTGATAAAATAATTCATAAAAAGTACATCATATCGTATGCACCAGTTAACAGTAGTGAGACTTCTGATAACACTAAGCAGCCTAAATATAGAGGTGATTTATTTTATTTTTATTTTATTTTATTAGTTTATTTGACAGGGACAGTTGTGCAAAAACATTAAAGATGCTTTACACCAGATTATAGCTGACGCTAGTTTCCATCCGTAGTCCCTCAGCAGGTGAGAAATAAAATATAAAATATAAAATATAATCAATACATACTCACACACTACAGATGACCAATTACACAATATAATTTTACAATAAAATCTCACTAAAACTATATTATACCAACTACCATTCTTAATGCTGACACTGCTGATTCTCTTATGTTTTTATACTAATAATTTCTTAACATTAAATGAAAAGTTTTTCATGTCAGAGGAAAGTTTCAGACTTTGTGGCAGTTTGTTCCATTATTTGATGGCTTTAAAAGAAAAAGCTGTCTGTGCGAAGGCCGAGCTCTGTTTAAGTAATCTATAGTCATTGTGACTTGTGGACCTGGAGGTCCTGGCTGTTTGTTCAGAGCAGAGCTGCACAAATGTTTTCATTGGAGGAGGCGCTGTGTTATTTATGATTTTAAAGACTAATCACACATTTGAATAGGTAATTAAATTGTCAAAGTTTAACATGTTATGTTATGTTATGTGCAAATATTGGACAATGATGATATCCCAGTGGCTTTTTGTCCAGTATCTTAACAGCTTGATTATATAAGGACTTTAAGGTTTTGATGTTGTCTCACAAGCTTGAGACCAACAAGATATACAATAATTAATGTGAAATGATCATAGCATCTAGATACACTTTTGTAGCATCGTTAGTAAATTTGTTTCAAATGAGTCTGTGACTATATTTTAAAGTATTAGAAACTTTTTTTTTTAACATGGTTTTTAAAAGTAAAGATTGGATCCAGAACAACTAAATATTTGAATTCCTCTACTGTTTTGATTTGGCTCTTATTTATGTAAATACATGGAAAGGAAGACTTGTGTTTTTGTGTCTTAGTAAAATACATTGCCACCGTTTTGTTCGTGTTCAAAGTGAGAGAAGCAGATTGTACCAGTGTGAGATGTTTTCCATAACATTAATTTGTTTTTTTTCGCCACACTGGTCGCTTCACTCTCATGTACATAAACAATGGTATCATCCGCATACATTTGTATGTCCACATTACCACACACTGAAGGGAGATCATTTATGTAAATTGTAAAAAGCAATGGCCCAAGGACAGAGCCTTGTGGGACACCCATATCATTGGCCTTAGATGTTGAAAGCTTTGAGTTGATGTGCACACACTGAACACAGTCTTTAAGATATCAATCTATCCACTGCAGTGCATTGTGGGACAGGTTGTAATGGTTGAGCTTTCTCAGTAACAGTGAGTGGTTGACCGTGTCAAAAGCTTTACTTAGGTCCAAAAATACGACACCCACAACACCGCCCATGTCCAGCTTTGCTTTTACTGTCTCTATGAAAAAACAGCATGCAGTTTCAGTGGAGTGGTGTTTTCTATATCCAAATTGCATGGGGTATAGCAAATTATTTCTGGAGAGGTGTTCTTTTCATTGTTCAGCAATTACTCTCTCCACAACTTTTGAGACCACAGGAAGTATGCTAATTGGCCTGTAATTGCATACATTCTGCTTTTCCCCCGCTTTAAATACTGGAGTCATTACTGCAGTTTTAAAAGCAATGGGAAATGTGCTCTCCTCGATGGATTTATTTGTTGTATATGTAATAGAAGTTACAAACATTTCTTTATGTCTTTTCAGTTGTGTATTGTCCATTCCCCAACTATCCTTACTTGATAAGCTGATTCTCCACTTATTCAGTCCCAGGAGCTGTTCATCCCAGAGCTTCAACAACACATTGTTTTTCTTCTTAATCTTGGCCATATTTAAGAGATAAAATAAAATAAAATAAAAAAATAAAAAAAATAAAAACAGCAAATACTTTGGCTCCTCCTCCACACTAGACTATTACAACAACATGAGTATCTATAACACAGAGATTGACAGGTGGATCGGTGCAGCATCTGCAGTGATGAGACCCCTGTATCGGTCTGTTGTGGTAAAGAATGAGCTGAGTCGAAAGGCAATTTACCGGTCAATCTACGTTCCTACCCTCACCTATGGTCATGAGCTCTGGGTAATGAAATGGGTTTCCTCCGTAGGATGGCTGGGCGCATCCTTAGAGATAGGGTGAGGAGCTCGGTTACACGAGAGGAACTCGGAGTAGAGCCACTGTTCCTACATGTTGAGAGGAACCTGCTGAGGTGGCTCAGGCATCTGTTCAGCATGCCTCCTGGACGCCTCCCTAGGGAGGTGTTCTGGGCATGTTCCACCAGTAGGAGACCCCGGGGAAGACTCCGGACACGCTGGAGGGACTTTGTCTCTTGACTGGCCTGGGAACTTGGGATTCCACCGGAGGAGCTGGAGGACGTGTCTGGGGTGAGGGAAGTCTGGGAGTCTTTGCTTAGACTGCTGCCCCCGCGACCCGGCCCTGGATAAGCGGAAGAAAATGGATGGATAGATCTATAACACATATTTCACTTGTGCACAAACACACACAGTAACTCTTCATTTCCTGATGTGAAGAGAAGCGTGCGAGGTGTCAGACTGAAGTCACATGACCAGCTCTCATCTGCTTTCACTTAAAATGTTTGACCCGACTCACTCTGGCTCAGTCAACAGCCTTGTGGCCACTCAGTTTCCAACTTCACTTTGTTTTCATCTCTGTAGAGGAGAGATCTTTTCTGTTCAATATCTTTCAATGCACACAAATAGACTGGAGAAATGCCATATTAACCCTAGAACACTTTCGCTATAAAAAGTTACACCATCACTTTTCCCAGGTAATTTTTACCCGATATAATATACCCAACAAAAAGTACTTGTCATAAAAAATAGATCAGAATATGACAACACTTGATAAATTAGAGTGGATTTCTTTTATTTTCAACTGTGGTATGTATAACAAAATGGAAAATAAAAACATAGGAAGATCCTACAAACATGCTCGAAAATTACTGAAAAATTTGGAATTTGAGAACAAACAAAAAATAATGATACAGGAAACTTGGTCTTTGGTCCACCCATTCCTGAGACATGTGAGACTTCCCTGGTGAAGGCATAGACTCCTTGGCACGCAAACAGCTACAGGAGAGAGGAACAAAAAATAGTATTTTTTCAGTGTGTAAAAATGACCACTTGATTAAAATATTGTTTTCACCATAAGAATTCACTTTGAAATCACCACTTTGTGATATATATTCATAACCACTGCACTAAATAAGGCTAGCATACACATTCCAAGAACATTCTTACTTATCTATTCCTTACATGCAGTCAGTACACACAGGGTAGTAATGGCGTGGACACACCAGGTCGCACCTGTGCCGTGTCTTCCTGTCCGAGCCTGCGGGGCAGTCAGCACATCTCACTAAGGGACAATTGCTTTCTGCTGCCACTGGTCAGTGCCAAAGCCTGCATATAAGGCCTCCTCTGCGTTTGGTTGTCACCTCTCTTCATCGCATTCTCATTGTGAATGATCCAGGAGTTAATCACACTAGCATTGATCATACCATAGAACACACAAAGTGGCCATCTCTTGGTTTTCCTTCCACAGCCATAGTGAGCACACATCTGGTCAAAAGTATTGACACCTCCCTTTGTTTGGTTGTAAAATTCAATTGCTTCAGACTTGCCAGTGGGTCCTATTGTTGGTTGTGTGTGCAGGGATGACAGGAGCAGGACAACCTTTTTTGAAGCTTTCTTAGGAAGGAAGGGCACCAAAGTTAGTTCTTTAGTGAAGAGAAAAGCACTGGAGCCTGGCGTGCGCTTTTCTTTTCCTTTCATCACTTGAAATAAATATGTAAATATGGTGAGCCTGAATGTTGTCACCCTTGACATGTGGCAGGATTGCTTGATTTTAAACACTAACACTATCACTGGGTGAACTCCACCCAAAACGTACATTACCCTCTTTCACAATTGCCGGGTGAAAATCACCTGAAAGCAAGCCTGTAGGAAAAAGTGGGCTTTAGGGTAGGGAAACACCCTCACCTTCATAGATGTCAAAAACAATGGTGAAGCTACCCAGGGACTTGTGACACTCAGAAAAATGCAACATATTGAAAATCATGTAAATACATTTGCTCGCTATCACCCGGCGATAGTGCTCTAGGGTTAAATGCCATATATATGAAGAGATTAGGCATGAAAAATCAGATGGATGAGTTCTATGTTCTATGCCCTTGAAATAATAGGCCTGTACATAAGTCTATGTGATTTATTTATTTATTTTTGAAAAATATGAGAATTTTTTGGTGTGTGGTGTTTTTCTTCACTCAATGGAAATAAACATAACTAGACATTGTGACTCATTGTTCTGTTCTGACAGCTAAAGTGCCACTGACCTCAAAGCTGTGGCTGTCGGGTGAAACACTAATTGTATGACTAATAACTGCAAGTATGTTCTTACCAAGGTACATCGCTGTCCAACTTTCCATTGGCAATCATCTGCAACAGTGTTTAATGTAAAGTTATGTCATGATTTCACACTGCTGGCTCCAACTGCTCTCTGAAGGGGTCTGTTTGTGCTGTGTTCCCATCATGCTTTGCTGTAGCTGTGATGAGGTCATATATTGTAGACACGAGCAGGATCATGTGTTTAGAGTTTGATGGTGAACCTCTGGGATTGTCCAAAATGTGTTCCAGCTGTGACATTTCATTATATCTCCAGTAAAATATATTTATTAGGTGATAAAAACAATACTTCATGTGTTGCTGCCACTCTAGATGTGTTTTACAGGAAAGGTAGACAATGTGTATTGGCAAAGGATACAACAGCACAACATAGTTTTAGTAAATTGCACACTAACCTTCCAGCGGTGGAAGAATATTTTGCCTCCATTTAAAAATATAAATACAATTCTAAACCACATGTGCTAATGCCAAAACATCTGAAATTCACCTGATGCACAACATTAACAAGTATTTGACTCAAACACAGTCTGTGCCCTGTCAAAACAATACGAAGAGAAGAAGAGGGTCTTACGAAATGAGTGTCTGAGACCTGGGTGCACATGTGCGTTTGATCACAACCAATGGAACAGAATACGCCCAGCGACTAAACACTGCAGACGTAGGCTCACACAAGGATGACCTCAGCGGGTGGGCCCTAAACGCTACATCAAATCTACTTTACTTAATAAGGCATTAGGAAATTATGCCCAATTTCCTCCTCTGTGCTGTGCAGGCTGCAGTGTCCTGTTCTGGGCTCTTTTTTTAAAGTTTACATTCACCGTGACAACTGCAGTAAACTGAACTAACTCATGGAAACATATAGAGCTATTGTGCAACAGTTTATGACCAAATATAGAACTAGATCTAGATTCTAATGGCTCTTTTTCAAATGGGAAAGTTGCATAAACGTTGTATACATTTCAAAGACTAAACAATTTTGTGGATGCTAATACTCTAAATTGTAAGAGTGTCTCTTACTCCATGTAGACTGGTTAACAGAAGGATAGTTAAACCTGTCCAATCAGAGAAATTTAGTTCACATTCCTTAAAGGGAGATAACATTCAGTCCTACTGAAGCTTGCTGTGCTCCATGTCAGATCTTTCAAATCAAATAACAAATAATTTCTAATTAATGACAAGGCTCAGGGTATCAAAAAATGTAATCAATTTCACAACACAAATAACACTCCTGCACCCCCCTGCACCCCCTCCTTTGCACCTGTAACTGACAAAACTGTCCAAGAGATTGTCACCAGTCTGAGTTCATCTACATGCTGCCTTGATGTGTTACCCACTAGATTTCTAAAGTCTGTGCTTAACAGTTTGCTGTCACCACTCAGTTGTTTGAGTAACATAGTCAACATGAAACATAGTTAACATGTCACTTAAATCTGAAACATTCCCAAGAGCTTTGAGAAGAGTTATCAAGCGTCTCCTAAAGAAGAGCAGTTTTGATGCCACAATATTGAACAATTACAGACCAATCTCAAATCTGCCATTTTAGGCAAAGTCCTTGAAAAAATTGTTTACCAACAGCTTTATTATAATTAATTAATTCTTATTATTTATTATTATTAATTTTCTCCAAATGAACTACTCCTTCGATGTTTTCTAGTCAGGTTTTAGACCCCACCACAGCACTGAGACTGCTCTTATCAAGGTGACACATGATATCCGCTTGAACACTGATGCAGGCAAAGTCCAGGTCTTGATCCTGTTAGATCTGAGTGCTGCATTTGACACTGTTGATCATGGGATCCTCCTACAGAGACTGGAGGACTGGGTGGGCATCTTTTTCACAAAACTGGTTCAAATTCTATCTAGAAAACAGGGAGTACTTTGTTGAAAAAAGTGTCTTGGATAAAATATCCCTGACCTGTGGGGTGCCCCAGGGGTCAATCCTGGGACCTCTGTTGTTCAATCTCTACATGCTGCCGTTAGGCCAGTTAATACGCAGCAATAATGTGTCCTACCACAACTATGAGATGACACTCTGATGTTTCACTGGCAGCAGGTGAATATGGACCAGTGGATTCACTCTGCAACTGCATCCAAAAGATATTCAGATATTTACAGTGGTCATAACTGGTGCACAGAATTGCATTTCTTTTAAGTAATTGTTTCTAAGCCACTGTCTATGAACAAGTTTTATTTTGAAAAGAATGATGTCATTTAACAGATAGAAGCTGTAAATTCTGTCAGCGGTGGGTTGCAACAATAAAAATAGTAATGGTAAGACCAGTGACGTGCGGTGAGGTTCGTGGGTGGTGAGGCATATCGTCACAGTCAGATTTATAAACATATAAACCAGGTGTCAGTACATTTGGCCCCAGGTCAGTTTCTCTCCCAGTGACTTGGGGCCAGAATAAAAAAGAATTTCAAAATAAAAGTTGCGAAGTCCGTATGAAATAGCTCTAATAGTATGAAATAAAAAGCAAGCTGGTTTTGTATTGTTTTTTATCTTTATTCTGGTTCCCCAATTTTCAGTGGATTGAAGTAATTAAATTTTGTAGTTTGCGGCCCCTATTCTGCGGGAGTTACAAGAATCCCTGGGCCACGAGTGCACCCTAACATGAGGCAGGGTAACTGCATGCCTCACCCAGCGCCTTTTCACAGCCTCTTAAAGCAGCAGCTAAGCACACAGCACAGTCAGTCCGCAGTGTCTCTTCTCAGGATTTCAATGGTAAACGTAAAAATTCGATTGCGATTTTGAGTAGTAAAATAAAAAGAATACAATTGCAAAGTTATATAGAAAATAACTTTATAGTACAAATTATAGGATAAATATAACTATTTAATTTACTTTTCTCTGTGATGACAGGTGAGGCAGTACCTCATCAAATAATGAACCTAATAAATGACCATGACTTGCATCACATCACGTATTAAGTTCAGACATATGCAAAATGCAAAAGCACTCCCTATGTAAAACGCCACAGAGTCCACAGCTGTCCATAGCCCGGCTTGCCCTCTGCTGCAGATGTGCTCATGGGGACTAAGTAAGAATGAGGAGTTATGACAAATGTCTGCTTGATTGATTAGTTCCACATTTTTAAACCGGGTTGATCGGAACAACATGAACTTCTCACACACAGCTATGATATTATCTATTTCAGGCATTTTCATGTGAACCATTTGTGCCCTGGTGTCAAACACATGTGGAAATGTACATAATCACTTGGGGATATAGTACTCCTCAGGGCTCAGATCCAAGTACAGATAAAACTGGAATGTGTAGGATAACATATGTTTTTTTGTTTCTATATGATCTGTAAAGTAATCTTGCAAAAACCTTGATTAGGAAATGTTTTCACTGTATTATGCCAAGGACTTCTGATGACCAACATGCAATATGGAAAAATATTTGCTACATATGTTAAACCACACCCAGATATTAGGTCTGTATTAAGCAGTGTTAGGAAATAACTCAAAACATGTATCGAAATATATATTAAGAATACTCATTTTGAACAACTATATTCCAGTATGGTTACGCTTTCATTTGACGGTGCTGCATTCAGAATACAGTTACTTTTGTAAAATTGAAGGAATACATTGTGGTACCTGATTATGTTTTAGTAAAGAACATAGACAACACAGCTCTTGTGATGAGTGCATGTGTGATTTTTCTTTCTCAGTGATAAATAAATGCAGAATAAACATAAAGTTGTTTTTTAAATCCGTTAAGAGTATTTTTCACACTATAACATAATACAACTCACTTCTTAGTATTCAAAATACAGTACTCTCATTGGTCCATGTAAAGGAATACATTACAAAATTCATTGTAATGCAGGTAGTCAGTATTCTGTAACTAAATGCATTTCAAAGTATTCTTTCCATCACTGATATTAAGTCTAAACACATTTGCACTGTTCATTTTGTTAGACTGAACCCAGCTGTTTGTGGGATTTACTCCAAACATTGTTGTAGTCAGTTCAAGGTTATTTCAAACCATGACTTGCTTGAGTTGTGCAGAAATCACACATTCATTTCTATTCTGAGTCGAAACAACAACAAATTTAAAGAGACAATGCATATTAAAAACAACAAAATGCAAAAATAACACCCACCAAGCAAAACAAAGACAAAGCAAAGGAACAATAGTTGAAATATGCATTGTATTCAAAGTTAAATTCCATTCTTAGTCCCCTGTGTGCACATTTACATTAGTAAGATTACAGGTTAATGTACAAGTCAAATACATAGTGACACACAAAACCCTGCATACGCAACATAAACAAATCTAATAACAACATAATAATAATACATTTGACTAGCCACTTTTCTACACACTTAATGTTGCCTTACAACAACAACACATGTACAAATGAATTTAAATTAAAATTAAGTTAAAATATAAAGTAAACGCATATAGTTAAAAGCATACAGGCAAAACAGGACATTGCAGCTATGCTCTGGTGGTGTAGTGGAGCGAATAGGCCAGTCCAACCAGATGGGTTTTGAGTTTGGAAATCTATTTATAACAGTCCATATACTGAACATATTCAACTACAGTCACCAAGTCATGTGCAAAAATATCATGAACACCCATTAAACAGATGCATGTGCTATTTGAGTGAGCCATTTAAAAACAACTGCCCAGATATTTAAACATCTCCACCAAAAACATGCAAGGGATACATTTTGATGAAGCTAGTCCCTGTGTAAAGGTTTGACTAGTATATTAAAGCTGTTTGTCTCCCTCTAGTGGCCTCTCTAAGTCACTGCAGCGTAAATATGAGTCATGTTTGAGGTATCTCTGACTCTCTGCGCATACACGCACACTTAAGTTCCTGTGGGTTTGTTTGACATTCTGCATTTTAGACCAACACACACGCACATACACACTTGAAGAAAGATAGCGGTTTTGTATTAGTGTTACTACAAAACCACTTTGCCCTTAGCCTTACACTAATGTTAGGTCCCCTGATAAAAACGTTGGTCATGTAGTTATATCTGTTGTAGATTTGATCCACAATAAGGGTGCAGAACTGGGGAACCACTACTCAAGTTAAAGTATGTAAGAGTAACTGGATGTAACTTTTGCTTTACAATTTGAAGTTAATATAATGTAATGGCAGGACATTGCATAAAACACGATTAAGTAGTTCCAAAAAATAGACCAAAAAAATTAGAAAAAAAAACAACTAAGCAATATCTGAAGAAGTGATTTCCTGCCATCATCATATAATTTAATATACATGCATCTTTTTAAAGAGTATGCAGTCTGTAAACTACAGTGAGAAGTACAATTTCTGTAAAAAGTTACCAAAATAAAAGTAATTGAGTAAATGTTATTGAGTACTACCACCTGTGCTCAAGACCCAAATAGCTTTTGCAGTTCAGGAATGATTTAAAATGATTTTTGATCCCCTGGAACCATCCCCGTGTCTAGAGGCATGTTATTTTCCAGGCTGATTCAAACCATGTCCCGCTTTCTTGGAGAACTATTTCTGTTTTGGATGATCTTTGTTGGAATAATTTGATTTCCCTGGGACAAATAAATCATATTAACACATGGGTAAGGAACAATGAATGACACATTATTGGACTATGATGATAAATTTAAGTTTGAAGACCTTCCCAAAATGTTAATGGTGTAATGTCAGTTTAGATTCATGTCCTTTACCCTTTTGTACTCTAGACAAAAAAAGTTGAAAATGAGAACCACTGTCCAACACATTTTCGTGCCCACTTGGACCTCAACACCGAATGTTCTGACAGCAACATTTATGAGGTGCTTGTCGGGAAAATATCCTCACAAAACAAAACAATTTCAGTCTGAAAAAAATCAGAAGAGTAAAAAAAGTTCAACAGTGTTAATAGTAAAGCTTCATAGTTTTTGAGAGGATTTCACTGCTGCCTCTCTAGTACAAATGTTGTTTATTTTCTTGACACTAACAGATAACAGAAACCCTTCATACAGAACGTGCCAGACCCATATTTTAGGCGTAACTTCTCAAATAAACATTTCAGCAGTAGGGGGAGACTTCAAACTGGGCTATAATTTAATGAAAAAACAACAACATTAAAAAAAACCAAAAAAAAAAAACCCCCCAAAAACTATCCTATCCTTCCATGTCCCTAGCTCCTAACTCCTTAATTAAGTCATTACTAAGCCCGAATCCTTCTTAATAAACTATTTGATCCATGAAATACAAATGAAGTCTCTGTTCATTTACTAAGGCTAATTAAGGTATAGTTATTATAAGTGATTTTTTTATTTTGGTCCGTGCAAACTCAGAGATAGCTAGCCAATATCAAAGAGCATCTAAGCCAAACAAGTAGTGCAGTGTGATCTGCAGTAGTGAGAAGAGATAAGAGTTTCCACAGAACACATTTACATGAGGGAACTGCCTGTGCATGTGTTACAGGCCTCAATGCTCTCACCTCAACTTCCTCAACCCCTCCAGCACCTGTCACCTCACAACCTCAGGAGAGCTCTTCGTAAAATACATTCTCTGAGATGGTACATAAAAATAGTGTGGGAGATCCAGATGTGTGGGAAGGAAAAGCTATGGTCTCGTAGGACAAGTTCTGTGGGTTGTATCCAGGACAACAGCTCTGCATATACTTGAGCTGAGCCTGGGAATGATACAGTGTTGGATAGAGCAAATGCATATTTTTAAACTGATCTATTCGCATTATGGTTGTTATGCCAGACTTTTCCCATTGATGCTGTATATTTCAACCAACTATATCAGTGGTTCTCAAACTTTTTACATCAAAGACTACCTAAAAAAATATCTGGCTTTTGGAGTACCACCAGCTCTTAACCTGGTCCAAAACCACATCTAAAATGACGACATTATGTATGCAGTTCTAAACAAAGACTATCTCAACGGGGATTAAATGAACCATGAATTCAGCAAATATTTGAACTGCAGATCAATCTGTAAACAACCTGAAGCAGCTTGCGTGCCACCAGTACGCGCACCGCAGTTTGAGAAACACTGGACTATATTATATATTTTAATTCTCATATGCACCCATAACTTTAACACTGTTCAAACTATAAAACAGCACAGTTTAATTCCAATGGTTAATGGTAGAAAGGTCCCATGTAAGTTTGTAAGTAGTTTGCAATACAAATGAAGTCCTTGTCTTGTGTAAATGCTGCTCCCAATTCCTTTTTTTTCAAACACAGTTGTTTGGTGACAATTTCAAACTGCTTATCTATAGACTATGCACATGTGAAAAATGTAAGCCTGCTACTTTTAAAGCACATATTTTTGGATGGAATGTTGTTGTGGAATGTGAATTTGTCACAAGAAAACAGAAGTTACAAGTCTGTTACTAGGTCATAAACAACACTTATTATCTTTTCCTATTATTATTCCCCATAAAGAGTGGCCTATATTAATGTCATAGAGACACCAGTCCCAGAATCTCCAGTTCCATCTTCTATTGTGAGGAGATTTTTCAGGCAGATCAGGTTCTGCTGCCTCTGGTTTCAGGCCCACTGTTTTATGTAGAAGATGGCTTTCAGATGTTTCTGTTCTGACTAAACCTGTAGTGCAACAGGAAAGACATTTTAGAGGGTTACTTGAGACAGACCATATGTAGGCTGTCTAACAATTACATAGGTGAATTGTCATAGTAGTTTTATTTATGTATTTATCTTTATTTATACAGGGGAACTCAATGAGAGGCCTTGGGCTCTCTTTTTCATGGGTGTCCTGTTAAAATACAAATAACAAAACAAACAAGTTAACAAGTCCATATAAAACATTAAAACAGGAGAAGGTGTGCGTATAAACGTTTGTCACAGTTTATAGTTGTAATTTTGCACCATAGAGTTCTGTGCATAAACTAAGTAATGTGTTTAGTCTGTTAGGATTGTTCAAACCATCACCAGTTTAGGAGATTCACAACTTGGCAAACAGGCTTTTACCAATAGTTTTAACAAATCTATGAGATTCTTTGAGTGTTCTATAACACACTCTAGACCACTGTAGACAGTGGTTCGTCAGCAGCAGAGCAGGAGCTGCCTCTCTCCCATTGGCTGCTGGGGACACGTCAGCAGTCAATAAGTGAAACTCAGATATGTTACAGTCTTCCTCCTCTTCCGTGTGCGTGAGATTTGACACTTTACACCTACTTTGGTAAGTCAGAGAGAGGAAAAACTTGATACTTCAGCTTTATAACTTTACTTTAAAACTCAAACTAGGTCAGTCGCGTATTAATGTAGTCGATTTGTTCTGTTAACTTCACAGGTGGCCAAGGGAAACAGCTGGAGTGATTTTGGGCCACTTTTCGAGGCGGCACTCGGCGCTGTCCGGGGAGACAGCCTCCACAAAGCGCTCTGACACTTGGGTCACGCGCACTTGTATTGTTCAATAGTTTTACGCACGAGCGGGGATGTTGGGGTCGAGCCCGGAGCGAGGGCTGGCGCGGTAGAGGGGACCAGAACCTGGACCGTCGTGTGAAGGTCGCTTTACCCGGAGAAGATGAGGTTCCGATTGCTCAAGAAGAACCTCCTCGCGCTGCTGGGAGTTTGTTTTGTAATCGTCACACTCCTGTTCTCCACACGCGTGTTGATGGTTCCTGAAAATGACACTACGGAGCCCAACAGCGTCACACAGAGTCAGACGTCTGGATCTGGTGACCCGGTGAAATTTAACTTTGACTCATTACCAGAGTTGACCAAGTCCGTGTATAACGCCAACTACAGGCAGTGCGTCCTGAACGCAGAGCGCTTCCCCGGAGAGCCGCAGCTGGTTCTGGTGGTGCAGGTCCACAACAGACCCGAGTACCTCAAGCTGCTCATAGAGTCACTGCAGAAGGCTGCAGAGGTGCACAGCTTCCTCCTAGTCTTTAGCCATGACTATTTTTCAGAGGAAATAAACTCCATTGTGCAAAGCATTACTTTTTGCAAAGTACTGCAAATCTATTTCCCTTTTAGCACACAGCTCTATCCAAATGAGTTTCCTGGACAGGATCCACGGGACTGTCCCCGAGACATTTCCAAGGACAAAGCTGTGAAAACAGGATGTTTGAATGCGCAACACCCAGACTCGTATGGCCACTACAGAGAGGCCTTCATCACGCAGACCAAGCACCATTGGTGGTGGAAGCTGCACTTTGTGTGGGAGCGTGTGCATGTGATGCAAGGATACAGTGGCTTTGTCGTGTTTTTAGAGGAGGACAACTACCTCTTACCAGACTTTTATCATTTCTATAAATCAATGATTGAGTTCAGACAGAAGAGCTGCCCAGACTGTGACATGCTGGCCCTGGGCAATCACAATGGTTTTAATGAGTTCAGCCAACAGTCCAACAAGGTGATGACCACCGGCTGGATGTCCACCAAGCACAACATTGGCATGGGGATCTCCCGGGAGATGTACTACAAACTCATGGGCTGTAATGACGCATACTGCTCCTATGACGACTATAACTGGGACTGGACCCTGCAGCACCTGTCTGGGACCTGTGTGTCCAAAGCCATCAAAGTGCTGGTGGCCCAGGGCTCGCGGGTCATGCACACAGGAGACTGTGGGCTGCACCAAAAGGACAAATGCAGACCAGAGTGGGCCATGCAGCGAGTGGAGGAGAGCCTGAGGATGGCCAAGGATGCACTGTTTCCTGCCGCTCTCACTCTCGCCGCTGCAGAGGTGCCAGAGCACAAAGCCCACATGAAGAACGGAGGCTGGGGAGATGTCCGGGACCACAGTCTGTGCAAAAACTACGCCAAACGCCTATAACTGACATGCTATCTGAAGTCGGCGTTTCAGGGTTTGGAGTCTAAAAAGTGCTTTAAATATATTTTTATGATCCAGTCTTCTTAAATGGGCCAAATGTACATTACATAAACAAAAACATGTTATCACCAAAGCTGCACAGTTGCCAAATTGTCCTAAAGCTGTTTAGTGCTGCTCACATCAGGATTATGGTGGTTATATGCACCAAACAAATGCTTTTGCACAAAAATGAAACCAAATGCAATTATTAGTGCTTAGACATGTCGGTGTGTTTTGGTATGTTCTAAAATCAGTTGCATTCATTGTAGGTTCTGAGCTGACACCTCTATGTTTAAGAACCTGTTATTTATCATTGTTTATGGTACTAAGTATTGAAGCCAAATTTACAACATTCACCACATTGTGAGTTTGACTGTGAAACATCCCCCGAATTAAACATGCTTATGTTTAGTATGGGGGATGTTTCTAACCAACTTTCTGCTCTGTTTTACTGACTTCTTCATCATAACCACTGTTCATATCAGGCTATTTTGTCCTGCCCCAAGTAGCAGCCACTTTAACATTGATTTTTTTTTTTCTTTTGATATTGACTTTTGAGAAATAGTGACCCTTTGGATTCTGTTCAAAGGTCTGTTTCAAATCTACTGACTAACAAATAGTACATGTATTTGGTTTGTAGTAACATATAGCATATTTTATGAGTGATTGGACTATCTTGACTTTAAGTGCCTTAGTAGATTTCCAGACAATTTAAAATGGTTTATGTAGCCTAGAAGCACTGATATCACAGCCAGTAAGTCCATATGCAGTTTTTACAGCTTGCAATAGACAGAAGTAAAAGTCTGTTCATATTTTGTAAATTATGTACAGTAAGAGCATGTAATATCTTCTGTTATCATTACTAAAAATGTTTAGTTAATGTGAATGAGATCTTCCCTGTTGAATTAATTTGGGACATACTGTACTCTGATGTAATGTAATATTGTTGATTATGTGTTGAAACCAGTGACTTTTTTCAACCCAGGTGTCTTGAATCATCACTTGAAATGACCATTATGACTGTTGTTCACATATTATTGTCAAATTGGGAATAAAAGAGATTTTATTTTTACTGAGGTCGTATGTTTACATTACAATTGTTCATATTCCTGGTTATAAATAGTCCTGCGAGGGTCTGTGTGTGACTTTGGGAGTGATGTCATGTGGTAGGGTCGTAAAAATGGAACAAAAGGGAATCTAACCCAAGACCTGAGGCATTTAAATTATGTGCGTCACGTGATCAGCATCCGCGCTGCTATTGGTCAGTTCCATTCTAGTGTTTATTTCCGGAAGTAAGTTATTCTCAACAGTGTCACAATTTCCATCAGGTTTATCACATCTGTGTGAGTCTACGCTGTGATCAAAGGTAATGTCTAATTCCTAAAGACTTATGTGAACATTTACGGTTATTGAAATGAAGTTGTGGTGTATGTGTAGGTAGATACCTCGATGTGATCAGCGTTAGCCGTTAGCTCTCGCTTTTATAGCATACGTAAAAACCTTTGATCTACGAATAGGATCTTCAACTGTGATAAAAGTGCATTATGTTATAATTAACTAAAACCACCACTGTCTGTGTGTGTCTCCAACAGTCCAAGCTCATAACCATGTTACTTCAGAGTGCTAGGTTAACAGTGATGCTAAGCATCTCTGTGGCTACAGTCGTAATGTAACGATGATAGCTCTAGTTAATCAGGTGTTACTGTTCATAATTTCATATAACCACAACGCAGGTGTGTTATTCACGTGTTTTAAACATGTGGCACTGTATTGACAGCTTGCTACCGTATTATAATCCCTTTAGGTGTGTCCGCATCTACAGAATGGCACATTGGTTTCATAGAAACCCATTGAAGGCTACTGCGCCCGTCTCTTTCAACTACTACGGAGTGGCAGGGAGTCCAGCGGCCAATAAAATATGCAAGTGAGTGTTATCTGTAGATAGCTCTACTATCTGAGTGGACTGTCTGTGGCCATGACCACTGGGGGTAATACACCTGGCATAGGTTCAGAGTATTGTTGGAAAATAAAGAGCTGTTATTCACTTGTCCCACAGTGACCTAAGGACCACCAGGGCCAGGCTGCTGGACATGTTCACTGACATCACCTGCACCCCGGAGATCATGAAAAATGCAACTGATGCATACTTCTCACTCCTGCAGAGTGAGTGTCATCAAAGTATTTATCATCACACAGTTTTCATCAAAACCTGTGAAGTGTCTGATCTCCATTTGCAGTCATTTGAAATGCACATATAGCTATAAATGACATATACTGTGGACAAAATATCTGTTGATGAGTCACTCAAGCCATGACTATAATATACACAATATTGAACCTTAACAAATAGCTTCTACATATTGCTTGGTTGGTGCTATTTAAAACAGTTAAACTTGTCATTAACCAGCTTTCTATTTTTGAATGCTCACTTGTGATACAACTTTAGGCTTTATCACATCTCTGGATGGAAGCTCGCAGGACAACAAGATGCGGTACATCCAGAACTTTAAATGGACTGACACCTTACAAGGAAACACACCAAGGCAAGGCACAACACTTAATCTATGAAATGACTAATAATGTTTGTTTCATGCTAGTAAAGAGGAGGAGACGGTAACTACAGTGAAAGAGTACAGTGAAAGTATGTAAGGGTGTGTTGTATTTAGGATATTAGATTTATTATTTATGTATTCACTTTCTTTCAGTGTAAATCACAGTTTTTAGTTATAATAATATCACTGTATTTAAAGCAAATCAAACTCTAAACTCCTCACAGTGCGCAGCAGGACATGGTGTTTGAGCTGGTTTCCATGGCATTCAATGTTGCTCTCTGGTACACCAAGTTTGCTTCCAGATTAGCGGGAAAGGAAAAGTATGTCTATTTGTCTATCACATTAATATTTTAAGAATGCAGATTAGTGTAATAATCTGTAATATGTGTGTGTGGTAGCATAACAGAGCCAGAAGCCAAAGACGTGCACAGGAGCCTGAAGGTGGCAGCTGGAATTTTCATAAATCTCAAGGTGATTTACATGATCACTCGTGACTCTCTCCCTTCACACCTCTTATAGTTTTTGTCAATGCAAATATCTCAACTACAGAAACAGTGAATATTAAGCCAATTTCTCATACAAATATGTTGAAGGGTACACAGATGATGCCCTTAACATTTCATATTTTTACAATATTATGTTTTATTTGATTATTTTACTTACTTACTGCCACATTCAAAATGGCGTTAGCATGGTTGGACCTATTTTGTACTAGGGATGGGACAATAAACAACAATATCATTTACAGTGACAAAAAGATTGGATAATCGCCAACAAAGATAATCACCATTGTAGCACGAGAATGTGCAGAAAAAAAAAAATCCCAGAAGAGCTCTTATAGATCATTGTTGTTTTCAGAGTAAAACTGTATAACAGTTTAAATATGGAACCTGTCCCTAGTATTAAAATTATAATTATTCATATCCATAATATTTTTAAACTGACAGCAACTTTAATCTTTTTTGTGATATAATTTTTAATCACCATTATTTTGACCATGGTAATCGTGACACCAAATTTCAATATAGTCCCATGCCTAGTTTGTACTGGGATGGGAGACTATTTAACCAGGTGGGGCAGTAGTTCTCTAAGGACTCGAACAGGAGTACTTCTAAAACAAGACACTTCACCTATTTTGCCTAGTATGATGGTGGTCAGATGGGTCAATGGTGCAGATTGCAGCCTCTCTTCTGTCTGTTTATCCCAGGACAGCTGTGGCCACAACTGTTTTACCACCACATAGTGTGGGATGACTCAGCATCTGGCAAAAGTGCTATATGACTATTATGTTGTTTGAATATGATATCAGAGAAAATCCTAGTTGATAAATGTTTTGGTAATAATTACATATTCAAATTTCCTTAACAAATGTTGGATGGATTCTTCTTCTTCAGGAGGTGCACATTCCTCGTCTCATTACTCCTGCAGAAAAGGGCAGAGACCTGGAGCCCAGAGTCATGGATGCCTATATCATCCAGTGCCAGGCAGAAGCACAGGAAGGTACTCATCAAACAATCCTATACAGTACAGTCTGCCAAATATTAATATTAATGTTTTCATACGTGTTTTTGAACAGTGACAATTGCCAGAGCCATTGAGCTGAAACACAAGGCGACACTTATTGCAGCGTTGGCTTATGAGACAGCCAACTTCTATCAAAAAGCTGGTTGGTGATATGTTTTATTATACAGTTAAATGCAGAATTACACACAATAATCAGTCTAATAAAGGTGAATGTGTCTGCAGATCATACACTGAACACTCTGGAGCCAGAATGTAGTAGCAAATGGAGGAAGTACCTGCAGCTTAAGCAACATTTCTACATGGCCTACGTGAGTTCAGACACTAAGATAAACGTATTTATGATACGGTAATGTTAGTGTCATAAATATGTAGTGTTTATGTTAAGTCTTTGTCAGGTAGTTCCATTGATTTTGAGTATATATAATTTCAACATACTACAAAATCACACAACAAAATCATGAGGTAGCAGAGGCCCAGTATGTGGGGCTGGTTTGTTTGGTTGTAATTGGGATGCACAATTTGTTACCACAGATTACCAGAGATCTGTGAGATAATCTGTGAGTATGACAGATCATCTCACAGTAACAGTGATAGTGACAAAGTGTAAAATGTCTTGCTCAGGGATGCAGTGAGTAGAACCTCTAACCTTCAGTTTAAATAGTAGGCAATTCAAAAAGACTTGTGTAACTATAATACCATTCAAATTTGTTCTAAACATTGGTCTTCCCCAGTCCTAAATATGAGCATGATATTACAAAACGTTTAATACACTGTATATTGCTGTGTCTCCAGGCTTACTGCTATAATGGACAGACACTCTTGGCTGGTGACAAATGTGGTGAGGCCATTCGATCCCTTCAGGAAGCAGAGAAATGTATGTATATCTCTAATGTGTAATGTGTACATATTACAGTGGTATCCTAATTTAACTGATGGAGGGTCCGGCACCCGCTCGTCTCCATGGAGATTATATTACTATTCCTAGAATGGAACATAGTTTGTAACTATCCATCTTGCATTTATATAATTAAAAGTGTTTATATTGTTCTAAATTACCTTGAAAAATCTACATACCTATTGTGTATACCTACCTTATTGCCTTTCCACAATTCTGACCTTTCACATGGTCTGAGGGTGTCACCTGCTCTTGCACATAGACATGATCAATGCCATACTGTGAAACATTTTGGTAAAGCAATAAACTCTCTATGGAAACGAGCTTGTAGCAAACCTTCCACTGGGAATGTTAAAGAGGATACTTTAAATAGGTCAGTCTTTTTGCATATAGCCATCAAATTTAAACTAAGCTTTTGAAACTAGCTACATTTCCTTTGTGTGCTTGACTAATTTACATCTATTGTATTTTAACCTTAATCTCCTTTCTGTCTTTCTTTCTTTCGTTCTCTCTTTATATTTATGGGATCTCTTTTTCATGGGTGCCCTGTTTAAAATACAATACAAACAGAAAAACAAACTAAAAAAACAAGTATATAAATCCATATAAAACATTAAAAACAGGTGCATAAAAGTTTGTTACCAGATTACTAAATTGTGATTGTGTCACCAAAGTATCCAGTTTTGCTTTTCCTTTGATTGTATTCCATTTTTGTGAAGAAAAATAACTAAAAGCCGCCTTCCCATCTCAGTTTTGGTGTGGCTAGTCCTTACCCTTATGCAGTCATGTGATCTGGTATTAACTGTTTAATGATTAACAAACAGGTGAGATATTCTGACAGTTTTTGAAGTAGTCCCTTATAGATAAATTTCATACGGTGCTGCTCTCTTCAAGTGGCCAGTGATGGCCAACCCACTTTTTCATAGAGAATACAGTTATGGGCTTCAAATCAATCAACTGTAATGAAATGAAGGGCCAAATGAAAGAGTGAATCCAACGGTTTCAAAGTAGAGGCTGAAATTTGCATATATGCCACATCCTCATAACACAGTACAGAAAGAAAGGTTGCTTGCACTATTTCTTTTCTGTAATTTATTGGGATACAATGTTTGTTTCTAATAATTAATTAAAACGATAATTTAGATTTTAGACTTTTAAATAATTCTGAAATATGTTTTTTAAAAGGATGCATTTTCATAAGGCCAAAACTGAAGATATTTTTGTGTGTACTTGATGTACCATTTAGTGTATAAAAATTTGTAGCTTGCATATTAAAAAAAAAAAAAAAAAGCCCAACCCAAATTAGACTGGTGTGTGCAGCAACATTTCTTTTTCTAATTAAACCTGCAATTTCTGAGAATGAAAATCTATGACAATCCTTGGATCAACTAATTTTTCTTTTAGGTTCCTGTTGGTCTGCAATTTCATTAAGTGTATTAATAAAAAAAAAAGTTTAAGGCCACATCAAGGTCAGGGAATACTGATGTTAGCCCAATATCACTGTAATACAGGCCAGAGATGAAGGCTTGCACAATGAAATGTTTATACGATCTTCTCACGTTTAAATACTGATGTGTCTTTTTAACTTTTGTATTTCCTCCCGGCTTGTTAACATGATTGTGTACATGTGTTTAGGTTATGCCCGGGCTGAGGCTCTGTGTAAAGAGTACCGTCAGACCAAAGGCCCTGGGTCCACGGCTAAACCCTCCGAGCAGCTGTTCTTCATCAAACTGGGAGGACTCATCAAGAACACTTTGGAGAAGTGTCAGAGAGAGAACGGATTCATGTATGTCAGTCTCAGTATATATCCACAACTCATGTAAAACTGAAAGGGGCACAGTGTTACTTTTCTGGTAGAAAGTTGTCTGCTTGGCCTGTACTGTTCCACAGTATGGTATTACACCTCTATCATGTACTCATTCAATTATTGTATAGATGTTATTATTGCAGAAAAATACATTCATTTGTCACCTCTCCATAGATGTGACCTGTAACTTTACCTAATGGCATTGCCCACTTGTCTCCTGAGATATAGATAAGTTTAATGCTATACTATGGGACCTTCTAGGCAAAGCAGTAACATCTCTATGAAGACAAGCATGTGATAAAACGTTGCTGGAAAATATCACTTTAAACCCTAAATGTAATGATAGTACAGTATATTTCTGTTTTCTGGTATTTCAATATATTGACCTTTGGTTAAACCACTACAGCCTAGTGAGTCCATCTGTGTGCACCTTTGTCAAATGTAGTAATACCTTTAGTTGCAGACATTGTATTTTATTTAGTGGAGTGGAAAATGAATAGTTTGTGTTGTTGGCTCTTACTACTTTCCGTTCTGTATCTGACCGATTCTGTGGAAAATTAAAGGGTTAGATGTTTTTGGTGTGTGTTTCATAACAGAATCTGGGGGCTGTTGAAAAAAGGTCCATATGTTGACCACTTATAATTAAAGAAGACCTACTGTGCTTCTGTCTGTTATATATAAATGGCATCTTGAAAATAAGCAATTAAAGATTGCTCAAACATGCACGAATCACTCCAAATAAAACTTTGGGGAAACGTCTCATCCCTAGTATTAATGTTTAAATGTTTTATTTGTTTGTCAGATACTTCCATAAGGTGCCAGCAGAACCCCCCACGCTGGAGCTGAAGGCCAGTTATGGTTTGGCTGAGCCGGTTCCCTTTGAGCTGCCGCCCCTGAGTGAGCAGTGCACTCCGGAGGTCTACGCCACATTTGACCTGACGAGAGGTGCCAAGAACGACAAGGTAAGCAACTACCAAGAGGTGTGCTTTGGATTAAGGGGAATGTACTAGAGTGTTGTCACAATACTAACATTTTGATACTGAGGAATACACTTGATACTCAGTACTGATTCTGATACCACAATGATAATAATTAAAAAAAAAAACAACCTCTTTATTCAGTCACTATTAAATAATAGTACTCTCTTTTATATTACTGTGTAGCCTTATATCTGTGTAATCTCTCACTCATTCACGTAGGTTCCATAGTGGTCCATGCGCGTATACGAGTCTGTGGTGTGCGTCTCTTACACTTGTTCTGATACAGCTCAAGATCATTCTAAAGATATTCAGGAAAGGTCCATTTCTGTCCTGGGAATGTGTTTTTTTTTAGTATTGATACCTGCACAAATGAGTTTTGGTACTAGTATTAGTATCAATTAGGATAAAATTTTTGATAATTTTGACAATCCTAATGTGTAGTGTAGAGTAAATGATTGCATTTTTTTTGCTTAACATTTACATTTTGTAATAGGAAGGTTACTTTAGGTTAGTTGTAGTTTAATTTAGGTGATATTACAGGCCATACATGATGAATTCTGTGTATTAAAAAAAAAAAAAAACACACACACAAACTACTTGAGATGCAAAACATAGTCATGTATTTTTGGATAGGCTATACCTTTTGTCTTGTACAAGGGAAATGCGTCATTCAGAAGCACAAATTAATGTCAGAACACCTCCGTTTTGTAGTACATTACAATGGAGAATTATCATCCACACCTTTACCACTAGATGACAATAGTGACATCTGGTGGTGAAATGATGTTATTGATGCATTTGAGTTTTTTTTTTGAGATAATGGTGGAAGAAGTATACCCTTGTAAAAGTCGCATCTTCAAGTCAAAATTCTCACTTCTTCAAGTTGTAATTACAACTATATATATTTACTTATTTAAAGCATCTTTATGGTTTTATTATCCCCAGGCCAAACCTAAAGACGAGGAGGTGAAGCCTGTGAAGGAACCCGACCTGAAGCCTCAGAAGGACACAGGCTGCTCCATCTCCTAAACACTCTCCTCCACAACCCCTCACCTCCCATTTGTGTGTCCTACTATTGTCACGCCAGCCATCTTCCTTCATATAAACTACAGGAACGTGAGCTTTGGCCACATATTCTGTTCTTACTCAACTATTTGATCCGAACAAGTCTATGACACTCAATTCAAATTATGTGACCACAAAAGTAAGGATGTAACGAACCTTTGTTAAATTAATTTAACACAATAAATTGGATATTAGGTTGATATGGTTAAGCCTTAAGTATTCAATAACAGTGCCTTGGTCTTTCTGGCCTTGCATTTGGCACTGGCACGCATTTTAAAAATAAATAAAGTCTATTGTCAGTTGAACAAAATGAAACCATGACCATGTGTTTCTTTAGTATTTTAGATTTAAAACACTATATAAAGTATCTACATAGGAGTAAGATTAGTCTAAACCAGTGTATTTTTAGTGATAAAACTGAAAGTTTACTATTGTCAACTGAATCTTAAAGATGTAATGCAGCAGTGACAGTTCTAGCTGTAGCATTTTACAATTATTGCAATTATTCCACTCCACATGTATGTAGTTATGCCCTGTTTCAACAAGGACCAAAAACTCAAAAAGCATAAACTTAACTTGGCCTATATGAACATTTTTTTTTTTTTTTGTGATCATTTTTATATTTGTACAAAACTTTTATTTGAACTAAAATTCAACTTTATTTATTTTCTAGTAGTACGCAAAGACCATGATCTAATTGAAAGTACACAAATGAGTAACAAGAAAATTATCAAACTAAATGAGTTGAAATTAAAATTCTGAGTTTGTTGAACCCACTTGGAAAAACAGGGCATGTTTTGTATATAATATAACGTTGCTGGTTTCACTTATATTCATTTAAAACAAAACTATTTAGTAATCTTTAGCTTGTTTTTATTTATTTCTTAATTAATTGTTTTACCTACCATACATATACTTATAATTACATTTCTTAATCATGAGTTTTACATGGCCTATTTTACTCTTTTACAAACCTACATGCAAAACCTCCTGCAGCACTCTTACCTTCAGTATGTACTGTATATAAAAGCAATTGGAGCATAAACATTCAAAGGGAGGACTTAAAAATATCCACGCTGCATGTCTCCAAATTATAGAACTAATTGCTGTAAGCTTGTATAAACTGTAACATATTGCATTCATTGTTGTTTGTTAATCCAAAAACCCACTGTAACGCCTTTGCACTTTAAACTGGTCTACATTATAGAGACTGTAGTGAGGATCTGCTAAATATTTGCTCAGATATCATTTATCACATTATAAAATTTCAGGATTCCCATGTATTCTGGAAATTCTGGAGAATCTGGAAAATAATTGTCCTGTTTTCCATGCACGGAAAATGCAAAAAAAGGTCAAATGTCCTGGAAAATTTTACTACCACCTATAAGAGCAGTTTGCCTACTCTAAAATTCACCAAAATGCATAAAATGACACTTATTTTGTATAAACCCATTCAAATGCAGTCATGAAAACTTAAGATACTGCCTTTGGTGCATGCTTTATTTGCAATACTTACAGACTTATACTCATCTTTATTCTAAAAACTATATAAAAAAAGGGTCATCTGTTTTGTAGATGCCATGATTAAATAGGTAAAGATGTCCTGGAAAAATCTTGGAAAATTATTTCCAGCAAAATGTGGGAACCCTGAAAATGTGGCAAACAACAGTTTCCTTTTAATGCTTCTCCCCATGTTTTTTGAATGATCTGTGTACATTGTCCTATTCATCTATTAACGTCCTTCTTGTAAGATTGATTTTTGAAGGTATTAAATCCAGTGTAAAACTACAATCTTGTCATGTGTATGAATTAGAACTACAGATCCACAAGGTATATGACTTGGACAATAGCCCAAAGGGGAAAAACTGTTAAATATGACCAGAACAGTAATAACAATCAGATTTATAATAATAGAAAATATATATGTAAAATAAACATGTAAAACTGTAGTATGGTGCCAGTTACGTCATTAATTAAGATACATTATTAGTTATTAATAAATCTTTTTTTAACTACAGCATAAATGCAAATACTGATAACAAAACATTTCCTGTAGATGCAATCTTTCCAACAACTTAATCCTGTTCATTTTATCTGTTTTGCAAGAGACATATTTGACTTTGACTGTTGGCCGCTGTTTAGAATCAAAGAAATGTTCAATTGTGAACAATCAACAGTGGTAGAAAGAATACTGAAATTGTGGCACATAAAAGTACAGTTCCATTGCTAAAAATGTACACAGTTAAAAGTACTGTCAAATTTGTGCTTGAGTAAAAGTATGAAGTACTCAGTTACATTTTAAGCACAATTTTGGTTGCATTTTAGACCAATATTTTATACAAAACCGGATTAATTAAACTGTTTAAAACTGAATTTAATTGTTGTATATAGATTTATGAAGATATTATGAAAAATTGACTCAAAAACCTGGAGTCATATTTTGTTTCATTGACTCATTTTTGAGTACTGTAATCCTTTATTATTGTCTGTCTGCATCTACAAAGCTCAAAATGCTCTGTTCCAATTTGTGATGTCACAAAGCTGTAGTTTTTGATGTTAACAGCTACTTTTTACCTTTTGTTCAGTAGAGATTGGCAATCTCAGAGCTGAAATTATCCAAATGATTCTAATGAAGGTGTAAGGAGTTTAAAAACACAGTAGAGCACTTCCTGTATTACCACATGACATCACAAGGTGGAGTGTTTTCAGTCTGAGAGAAGAAGTGTGAATGAAAACAATGAAAACAACACTCGGGGTATGTTTTTGATGAGGAAACATAACATAGATCAGAGAATAAAGTAATATGGATCCAAAAATGACAAGTACCCATAAAATGTATTCAATTGCTATAACATGAGTATTTGTCTTTAGGTACTTTCCAACCCTGGCAATGAGAAACAGAGACATGTACTTTGCCCAGTCCTATGTCACCACCCCAAAGAGGAAGAAGTAATTACATTCTCCACATTGCAACAAGACCAGCCCTTTGCCTCTGATAAACCAGCTGATGACTTAGTTTCCTGTGAGAAGAGCTTAACAGTAGCACAGTTAGTTTACATTGCTGTGTTTGACTTCTCCAGTTTCAGCTCAACCCTCTGCATCCTGGTCAGATCCATACAGTCCAGTTAACCAACATGGGGGAATATTTCGACTTGTGATCTATAAAACATTGAAAACGAGGAACCATCAAGAAGTAAGTGTTGCCACAATCCTTTCACAATTATTTAGCGTAACAGCGTAAGAGTAGTTCATGTTAATCAGGCTGCAAAAACAGTTTATTAATAGTCCTATATTACAGAAAAATGACTCTTGTGAGCTTTTAATCATGTCACAATGATGTTAGCTCCTCAAAAACATACCTGGAGTTGTGTTTTGTTTCATTCACACATGTTTGAGTAACTGTTAAGTATTAGTCTGTCTATATCTCCAAAGCTCAAAATGCTCTGTTCCACCTTGTGATGTCATGAAGTGGTAGTTTTCAAGTTAACAGCTGCATTTTACCTTTAGTTCTACATATGCAGGATTTGTGTGTTAAACGTGTGAATGAAACAAAACAAAACTCCATGTATGTTTGTGATGAGGAAACAACATTATAGCATACATCAAAATAGCGTAATATGGATCCTTTAAGAACATTAATATCGTTTAATATCCTAACTATGCTAAAAGCTACATGCTAAAGTTACTTACATAGTAGTCAGATAGACATCAACAACTACTTCACTAAACACTGACTGATGCATTTATTCCATATGGACTTCCCCAGCTATTTTTTTTATAATTATAATTCAGCTACAACATGGTTCTTTCCCATTATCATGCTCTTATTCTTCATTCATTGCCATTTCTAACTTGATTTAACAGCCAAGAGTCATGCAAGAAACCCAGTCCGCATGTGTAGAGGTGTCCCAGCAAAGGAGGGTCATTCATTTCACAAGCGGAGAGATCCTGGATTTAGACAGTGAGGAAGAGGAGGAAGAGGAAAGATTAGTACACAGACACAGTGAAAGCAGGGTATGTCTCAAAATTGTGAAGCAGACTGTACCTATAAGAACACATAAGTCACATGTTTGTTCCTTTTATTTTGTCAGGGCAGGTTTTCGTTCAAGAATCTGGTCATACGAGTCGGACGGCTGTCACTGTTCAGTAAGTACAGTGCAAGTCAAAAGTCTATACAGTTTAAATCAACACATTTAACAACCAGGACCAACTGAGGAGTAGTATGGAACTTTCGTAGTGGAGGTTATGCCACCTGCTTGTCTTCATCGAGCTGTTATTGTTTGGCCTGGTATGTTCTATTGTGGAAAAAATTACAATTCCAGATGAAAAGTAAACCATTTGCGAAGCCTGGTGAGTTTTTGAAATACAGACAAAAAAGTTTATTCTTTGTTACAGCAGATACAGACAGGACAGGGCCCAGGCCTGGCAGCCTTTCGGCATCTGCCCCAGTCTGTCTCAGTCTCAGTTCCAGTCTCCACCCCAACTCCCCTGAGCATCTGTGGTCTGACGATTTTATGCCAGAATGACAATGCTAAATACATTTCAAAGCAGAGTGACTTTTGTTTCACAACCATGAGATAATGAACTTTTACACTTAGACAGAACAACAACGAGTTTCCTGTGGGATGGAGACAGAGCCTTTACAAATGTTAATGTCTAGTCTGGGTCTGACAGACTGATGTGATCTCACTCATGTGATCAAATGGTTTTAAAGACACAACATGAATATACTTAAATTTCCATCAAAGTGTGCCATTGTCTGTCTTAGCTGAGGTGAGGTCTGTGGAGAGACGAGCCCAATCACAGTGAATATTCACATTTTCAACATATTTTGACCAATAAAAGTTACACCAGAAAAGCTACACCTACAAGGAATCGCTAAACTGACAACGTTGATTACACCCAGACTAATTTATGACTACTAACACAATGAGATAAGAGTGAGAAAGTATCGCTTAAGGCCTGAGCCACACTGTACACTCTGTTTAGCAGACTATTAAAGGTCCTACATTATGCAAAATGGACTCTTGTGAGCTTTAAGTTATGTTAGAACACTGTTACCTCCTCAAAAATATACCTGGAGTTGTATTTGAGTAACTTTTTGAGTAACTTTTATTGTTAGTCTACACCTCCAAAGCTCAAAAGCTCTGTTGCACCTTGTGATGTCATGAAGCTACCTTTTACCTGTATGGAGTTTAAAAACACTGTGGAGCACTTCCTGCATTACCATATGACATCACAAGGTGGAACAGAGTGTTTTCAGTTCGAGAGAAGAAGAACTCAGCCTAAATACGCAGGGTTTGTGTGTTTAAACATTTGAATGAAACAAAACAAAACTCCAGGTGTGTTTGTGATGTGAAAACGACATAACATAGATCACATAATAGAGTAACATGGGCGCTTTAACATAAAACTGTAAAAATAATGTAATAATCTAATTTAATGCTAATGTATGTGTATGTTTCTTTATTAAATGTAGCTTGTGACTTCCTGGGTGACCGACTGGCCGGACTACTCGGGCTGAAAGATGCCAAATACCAGTACGCCATAGACCAGCACCAACGCAAAAAGAAGGTAATGTCACACGTATATACTATACATTTTGATTTAAAGCTGCACTATGTAACATTTCTGGTGTAAGATCCAGCAGGTGCATCCAATATAGACATTCCAGACTGTGTAATAACATCTCCATGTTCACTCTAGAATCATTCTTTTTACTTAATTTCATTTATCTGTAATATTTTGTATGTTAAAATGTGTTTTAGATTCGTAGCCACTGTAATTATCTCTTATTTGAACAAGTTACAGGCAGAAGGAAACCAACTTTGGTGATGAGCCAGTTGAATCTGTTATGGCAAAGTGCTGTCGTTGCTCTTAAACTAACAAAACGAGCAAATAAATGCCCTTTTTCCATCATATATATATATTAAGGACTTGAATCAGGCCTGTTTTTGCAATAGTGTACAGTAGTTACCCATCGCCCTGTATAATAGTAGTAGTCGATAGAAAATGTGCTTACAGTTCACCTGGTTATATACTGTATGCTCCCTTTTGTAGATGCTTGACAGTGAAACCACAGACCAAAGAACTACACCCCTGTCTCCTGAACTCAATACAAGTTGTTATGGAGCGACTAAGGACAACACACAAACGTACAAAGAAGCTCCTCACCCGGATAAAGGACGCGTCAACAAGGGGTACCAGGCAGACGAGGCTCACCAGGGATAGCACTGGATTACTTACTCTTACAGCACACTTACTTATGGACTTTGAATACACATAGACTGTAGAAGTTGTTTTCTATTTCCATAAGAGGGGTATTAAATACAACACATTCATTTATTCATTTCTTTGGAAAATGAACCCACTGTAGAGGGGAGAGGAGGACGATATGCAGACTTCACTCTAACTGAAACAAGTGGTTTGCTGTTATATTTTTTCTTTTAAACATTTGCAGGGTATTGAAAATAAACCACTTAATGCTAAATGCTGAAGTATTAGTCAATGTTTTATTTGAATAAAATGGTTTGAACAGTTTGCTGTATGCTCCTTCCCTGTGTCCCAGCTGAACCTCTGCCACTTATGGGTCATTAAATATCTCAATCTATTTGAGAAGTTCTGATTTATAAATACTAAATTAAAGTAATAATAAAAGTTAGGCCCAAATACTCTGGGTATTGCTTCATTTGTGCTTTTCAGATATGCCAAGCTTGTAAAAAAATACCACTCAAATATGTGATGGAAGTTAAAGCAAAATATGATCTCACAACACATCATTTTTTTAAACTTGTTTTTAGTGCAATAATGGTATAAATAATGACACAGATGAGGCGAAACTGATGGTCAACCAGCCAATCAGGAAATCCGCCAATCAGAACAAAAGTCATTCATGAGATCAGACAATGTTTATTTTATTTTATTTTATTTTTGCAGTACAATGATGGTATTGTCAATCCAGACGTCAACACATCAGCCAATCAGGTGATCAGCCATGATGATTTTTTTTTTTATGCAAAAGTTGGCGATCTGAATCCTGCTCTTGACATAAACATCTTTGGTAGAGCAGTCCAAATCCACTGACCCACAGATTCGTGAGCTCCCACAAATGAATACTGTTGTGTTAAGACATCACATCAGTTAGTCTTTTTTTTTGTTTTTGCAATAATGAGCCAATCAGGAGACCGGCCAAGCCACCAATCCAGGAGGGGGTCTAGTTTCTCCTGAAAAAAAAAACAAACAAAACAATTTCAATACAAGGGGAAAATGTTACATATTATAATATAAATATGCAACATATTTGTATATACCAGTGCAGATTCTGTGTCCTGATAAAGAATATGTCTTGAGAATATCATGATTTATGTATAAGTAAATGTAAGTCTAAGTTTCAAACATATCCTCATAAAGTTATGCAGTACAGTACCCAGTAATCCTGGGTTTAGATATTTGTTTTATGCACTTATATACATGCCAATGTTATGAAATTATGAGGTAATACTTACTCATATACTTACTCACAAACTCATATGTGTAAAATGTGAACTCCAAAGAGCAACTGCACTAAACCAGTGTTTAGTAGTAGTAGTAGTAGTAGTAGTAGTAGTAGTAGTAGTAGTAACAGGCTTGTAGTCCTTTACCTCTCCCTTTTGATTTCTAGGAACCTAATCCTGATTGGTCTGGCCCATCGTCATGGTGATTCATAATTTAATTGCATTCTACCATAAACCAAACAAATAACCATATACTAAACCATAAATATATAGGGTTTTCTTTTGTTTTTTTCTTTTTTTTAGATTGCAGTAAGACTACAATAGCTTGATAGCTTTTGTCAATATAAAATTTCATATTCATTGTAAATGTTATTATTTCTAATTCATAAGTCATATGTTTCACTATCATCGTAGGCGATTGAGCTTAATAAGAAAATACACTCAAAAATCAAAAGTCTCGACGAGGATGGGATTCGAACCCACGCGTGCAGAGCACAATGGATTAGCAGTCCATCGCCTTACCACTCGGCCACCTCGTCGCGTAGTAATACGCGAATGTGCTTTGGCTTTTTTGTATACAAAAAAATACACATGTTACATGCGACACAACTATAAAATAACCACATTTTGGGTGGTCTAAATGAGCAAATGTCTATAATAGTCTATAATAGCTCATTTTAAACTCACTGTCTGTGTTTCTGCGTAGGCGCGGGAACTAGTTCCGTAAACAACAACCTTTAAAATGTCACTGCGCGAGCGTCGCTTTTGCGTTCGGCTGGAAACTAAAAACCACCACGTGCACGTGCAAATATCATCGCTGTGTAAATAAGTAAAAGTAAAGGTCCTGAAAATGTTTGTCTTAGTTTAGCTTTATTCGCTATTACTATTACTATCCACGCGCTATTCACAACTGAAATTACACACACACACACATATATATATATATATATATATATATATATATATATATATATATATATATATATATATATATAGATATATATATATATATATATATATATATATATATATATATATATATATAATATAGGCCCTGAATAACAGGCCCTGCTTGTTATGCTTCATTAGATTGGCTATTTCTTTTCTTTTTTCATAGATATACAGAAACCACACAGTACATATCTACCACTCATCGCTGTTTAAAGTCTGGAACAACCAGATCTGGTTTAAAAACTACTTTGCATTAATTACAGAAAACAAAACACTCAGCTCAGCTCAGCTGCTTTCAGTTTTTGCTACAAATCACCATTGGCTTTGTCTCCAACACAACACTGAGTTTGTGGTCAAAGTGTAATATGGGTAAAACCACTGGGGGGCCTTTACACCACAGCAGTCACCTCAGGTCTTCTTGAGTGGTGGGAGAACTTAGTAATCTGTTTAAATAATGGAAATAGAGAGACTACAATTAGTTTGGGGCAAACAGAAAACAATAAAAACATTATTTTTTATTATTTTATGGTCTGCAGTCTAATTTAAGGTGCACTACGCAGGCTAGTGTAACTTTTCTGGTGTAGGGCCCACCATCACGCCAGATGTTTATTGTTTTGCCTTGGATTTCCAAAGGCATAAATGTATCTATTTTGCATTTATGTTTAATCATAAATTACTCAAAAAAAAA